>JAGSMU010000031.1:10272500-10472500 GCA_029286865.1 Teinopalpus imperialis | reverse complement strand
CATAAGTTCTGTTAGAAATGAAAATGCATTTTTTAATGAAGTAATGTAATATTATTAAAATTTATACCTATACAAAATTTATAAGTCTCAGCAAAAAATTTAAAAATATTCTATCGAAAGGTGGTCCCTTTGGCTTTCATACAGGCCTTTAATCTCTTTGGCCACGAATCTATGGATTTACGCACTGTTTCCAAGGAATATTTCGCCACTGCTTGCTCCAAAGATTTTTTAAAAGACTCAATGTCGCCGTGTCGTTTAGAGCAGGCGTGTCCTCTAAATCTGACCATAATTTGAAGTCTAAAGGGTTGAGGTCTGGACTAGATGAGGGCCAGTCTTCAGCTCTTATAAAGACCGGAACGTTGATTTTAAGCCAGGCTTGGGTAGTTCGTGCCTTGTGACCAGGTGCTGAGTCCTGCTGGGAAGTCCACGGTATATTTTTTAAAAAGTGTATTGCTGAGAGGTTTCACTATATGATCCAAGACTGTATCTTGATACCTTTGGCTGAAGTTTTCACTCCTTTTTCCCAAAAATTTAGTTTTGTCAGTCCTTGATAAGACACACCCCACCAAACCAACACTGACGCAGGATGAATACCACGTTGTACCTTTCCGACCACTTGAGCAGCTTCTTTAGAACTGTGAGCGTACGCTTTATGTAGTGTTCTTCAATCGTGAAAATATTTTCATCGGTAACGAGGATATTTGATCGATTCACTCTCTTTAATTGTAAAGATTGATTTAGGGCATGTCCTGTATATCGACGATAAGCACCGAGCTTCAGGTCTTGTTTTATAATAAGTGACAGAGTCCTAGCGGGAAACTTCATTTCTCGCGATAAAATTTTTTGCTTCCTAATGGGGTTTCGACGAATTCTGGCTTTAACAACATTAACAGCCTTTGTAGTTCTAACAGCATGCGGCCCCCCCGATCTTTTCTAGTCTTCGACAGAGGAAGTGTTGTTGTATCTGTTGATACCAAGCTTTTGAATAGTCTGGAATATGACCGACGGCTCCAAATCCACTTTGTGCAAGGCGATCACTGCAATCCTTTTTTCTTTAACACCCCATTCCATATGGTAATTTGTTAATGAACACGAAAGAATATGTGAAATGGAGAAAAATCGAAAGAAGTTTTTAAAATAATATATGTATTCCAAATTCAAAATAATTAAAAAGTTGAAAAAAAGAAAAGTTCAAAGAACAGTATTTATGGCCAGACTAGTTATATAGGTATATACATTTCGTCCCGTGGTAAGTAGCAATACTGTCGACGATATACGTGTTGTAAATTGGTAGGATAGGATGAATGGGGCAACTAGAACTTATAAGGGTAGCACAGTCAGGTGTCGCATGGCACCTAGCATGCGGCTTTTACATGTACCCCTTTGTGGAAACGTGGTCCTAATTAAGCGTCAACGCCACTGAAACACAAAACTCCGTTATGCGACCATGAATACCGGAGTACCATAAAAAGCATTACTGCCACGACGAAGGAACCCTTATTTATCTGGGACGTAATAATTATGCTCCCGTAATTCAGTAAATTAAATTAATTATATAAGTTAGTCAGTAGACAGATTTTCATATTACTGAATCATTCGTCGAAGACAAATCGGATATGACTGGTGGGCCAAGGTACAATTGAAGACAATGCGACCGACGATACTCAGAGTTGATAACGACCTTGCAATTTCTCTTGGATTATGAATTGCCTGTTTCCATTTGGAGTGCATCTCAATCACCGAGTGTGAATATAATTTTATTTTATTTTATTTTATTTAGAAAACATACAGCAAAATACAAAATAACTTAGGTTTTATATACATACTATAAATAAGCTAGTAACATGTTTTCACATATAAATATCTAAAAATAGACCCCATGAGTACAGATACTTCATCGCAATGCTTTTATAATATATGTTACTGACTGTTATGTTATAGACTTAATTTAAAATAATAAAGAAAACAACAACATTTGCTTGAACAGAAAACAAATAAACAGAATCAATATATATATATATATATATATGCCAGTTTCATCTCTTATGTTTTTCATCGCCGCTGTGCAGCACTAGACATTGAATTCTGTTTACACGCATACCGTGACTTACGCATACCGCTCACTTAAATCTACGGCCGTTGACAAATTATAATAATTTTTCCATGTATAAAATTGCTTAGTTATTAAAAAAATAAAAATGTTAATAGAAAAGGATCAAAAGGTCACCGCCGCGAAATTTATTATTGATTTTTAGCAAATAATAATCGCTTCTCTCGGTGTTGCTTGGTAAGAAGCAGTACATTTCGAGAGATTCTTCCAAACAATTTATCTTTCACTAATCTTCGGCGTATCAGTCTTTAAGAGATGTTTCTCGGGTCATTAGGCGAAAAAACTTCATTTTTAATCTGGTTGCAGCCTTTACTTGGGTCTGTTTCAGCAACACGAACGATTAGCGTATCTTCTCTGGGAGAGGTTTCTCTTGGCCGAGTCTTTCTAAGAACATTTATGTGTTTTATAATGATCAATTGCATTAAAAACTTTCTTAACAATTTAAATGCTCAGCTATTCTTCTGTACGCCCACTTATGATCTATATGTAAATTAATAATTATTTGCCTAGTTGACGCGTCACAACTTTTATTTTCGCCCATTTTGAACAAAATAATATTTAGATTAAATTTTGAATTGCCGCCAAAATAATAGAAAAAGCCAAGAAAGAAAAGTTATTCTCAATTTCAAAAAAAGAACGAGCTACGGATGCTTTTTTAAAATGTTTCTAATTAGGCGTCCAAGCGGCCAGTAACAGAAAATAAACCCCTACATGTAAGACTCATTTTGTAATTAAAAGTAAGATATGTTTTATATTTTATGCAATTAATGATTTTTTTATTTGAGTGTCTATATTATTGCATGATTATTAATTATTGAATGTGTATATTTTTTACGAACATTTGTACGTTGAAGTTATACTTTCTTTATTCATAAGAAGTGTTTCTAATTATATGACCACCACTGTATATATATGTATATATATATATATATATATATATATATATCATACCGTCATCACATCCTGTCTATAGTCCACTCATGAACATTCATATATGTACCTTCTCGATAGATTGCTAGAAAGCACCAGATCCTGACCCATCTGTAGCCATTTACTTCGACCCAAAATTTTTATTATATATTTTTATGTCATATTATAGGTCTGGATTTTGAAATAAGACCAGATATTATATTTATGATATATTTACTGTTTTGGAAGTATATATGACCTCATTATATATATATTTTTTCATTCGTTAGAAAGATTGTCTGAAACAGTGGATCCAGTCTTCAGTAGGGACCTGTAGGGACTAAAGGGACATAGGCGCTTGGGCAAGCGGTCAGACTTCAGAAACGTACGAGAGCGTTCGGCGGCCCTCGGCTGCGGGACGGCCAGTCGCGCTCTGGGCACCGCCAGCGACGGACAACCCACTATTTAATTCTCTTCATGTAGTTCTCATATTAATCGCAGATATACCAGCACTTCAAAATGCACACCACTAATTTATTAACTTAATTAAATTCAATGAATTCGTGCAACCATTTAATTTACAGTAGAGTATCAATATGTCTAAATTCTCCGAACCACGAATGCGCAGAGTTGTGACACGGGGATCATTACTAAATGCCAATTGAAGTCTTGAAAAATCATTGATCTAAAATGTTCACAAGTTAAATTCATTGTAATACACGATATTCTAAAGGAAACCGCATTGAAAAAACATATGACAGTCTCGCAAATTAAAAAGTTCACAGAGTTCCATTTTCAAATTACATAGGTACTTGCTTTTTTATTTTTTTTTATTGTAAGTGGCCAGTCTCAGAAACTTTCGTATAAAATGTGAGCATAGCTGATAAAGTTATTAATAACGTTTACATTTGATAAGCATAAAGGAAACTAAATTTAAGTAAGAATTGTAAAAGTATATTTTAATAGATGTCTGGGTGTGAGTGAGTGTGCCACTATATTTACGACACGACACTGCAGCTAGTTCCTAGCAGCCACATGAATGGTTCGGCTCATCCTGAGAAGAACCAGACCCTCGCAATAGCAATCTGAAATAGGTCATGTGTCTCCTATGGTGGGTGTAGGGATCCGAAGGCCCAAGAACCGGAAACGAGGCATTCTCAACGAGTCCTCATGTTGACAACGTATTTGCATCTTCAGTATTTATTTATGATTAATATACTAGACATATATCAATTTCTATCGAGACTTGTACCTGCTATATACTACAAATTAAGTAATATATATATATATATATATATATATATATATACATATATATATATACACCAGAGGAGTCGGAAATGCGCTGCCTACTATGACTGATCTTTTGTCACTTCTAATGACAGATCCTTTGAACTATTTCGGTTACTTTAGCTCATTTTGTTACAAATTATGTTTAGTATCTAATAGGGTATAAATAATTTATATACATGTCATTTCCGCCTTCATTTACGACTAAAGTAACATAAGGCTATATATAGAAATCCCATTGTTTGGCCTATATAGGCCTTCTCTTGGGAGATTTTTAGAGAAGATATTTTTTTTGACCATTTAAACATGGACCTTACCATGCTTTCCTCCCAGTCGTATATCAGCACTTATAATAAAATAAAGGTACCGGTACCGAGATACTAACTAGGTTTGCCTCGCGTACAATGAATTTAAAGAGAGAGCTTAGACGTTAGACGGCGTTTCTTCGTGTACATATTATATATTATAACGGGTCAGCTCATGTCCGATACAAGGCGCTACTCTGCAGAATGAATGGGTCAGCTCGACCGGCGTAGGACCACGCTCTCACAGAATACCAGCGTAAAATAGCGACATAATGTTACCGTGTTTCGGCTGGTGAGTGTAGGGATCCGGAGACCTTTATTACTGGTGACGAGGCATTCCATCTCAGTCCTCAAGGGTGACAACGCATCTGCATTATGATTCCTTGTCAAGGATGAATGTAGATGTCATGGGCAGCAGGAATCACTTGCCACCAGGTGAACTGTGTGTAAGTTCACCGTTTGATTAGGCCGGTTGCAATCCATGGTAGCTTATACGTCAAGTCCGTGTTCATCTAAGCTTACCGACCGATAATGGTAAGCAGCGAGATTACAAAGGTCCTACTTTAAGATTCAAGTTGGTTGGTACGAGAATATTCGCTTGGCTTACTTATAAATATTCGTGGGTAAGTTACAATAATTCGAAAAGATTTTTTTAAAAAATGTTTTTTTTTTATTGTTACATTCAGAGTAACGAACGACAAGGAAAATCATAATGCAGATGCCTCGTCACCCTTGAGGACTGAGATGGAATGCCCCGTCACACAAAGGTCTCCGGATCCCTGCACACACCAGACGCAACACAGCAGCATTGTGTTGCTATTTCACGCTGGTATTCTGTGATGCCGTGGTCCTATCCCGATCGAGCTGACCCATTCATTCTGTAGCTAGAAACAAACTGCATTGTAGCTCTACCACGTTAAATGTACGTGCTATTTAAGCAGTGCTATTTAAATAACTAACATTCGCGTTAATCACTGTAATTAAGTCTTAACACTTGTGCTCGAAGATGGCAACAGCGTAATAATAATTGCTACATGGCGGATTCGAACTTTGGTCCTTAAGTGTCACAAATTGAGCTATAAACCATCGGGTTTAATTCAGAGAGCCTCGTGACTATTCATAATGGTGAAATAAAAATATAAATATAACTAAAATTCTTAATTAGTATTTAAAAAAAAACATATTTATTTATTTAATCTATATTAAAAAGAAAGTCACGAGGCAGACACGTCGGAGTTATTACCTATCTGTAGCACGAAAAGTTCTGCTCGTTCCGCTTCCATGCTTTCCGGGATACTAGATAGATTATTGCTACCGGATACCGTCTGGTGGAAGAAAGAAACCGGAGATCTAATTTCTGGTATCAGAGGTATCCCATCTTATTATTCGGTATCGAAATTATTTACTATGTACATATATATAGTAAATGTACATATAACAAATAGTAGTGACTATATATTCACTTTTACATATAAAATATATGTACAAGAAACAACATTTAAAATTTTTCGTTTAACATCCAAAATTAATCTAAATATGATTTAAAATTTTTCCTTGTACTGTATAATTTACGTTAAAAGGGCGACGTTGCCGCACCGCATTGACACACCGACAGACGTTGCCAAACCGTTGGCCGGATGACGTGCGCCCTACCGAGACCGATCCGGCTTCGACGCCAGTATCGTTCTATATTCCGGTGAGTAAATACGCCGGTTTCGCGCGAGTTTCGACTTTAATCACCACGTCGTATACTCTACGTATACGCGTATAGATAACGTAAGATACGTACGTAATAAACGTAAACGTACGTAGCATAAAACAAGAGTAACGACATGAAAGAATAAGAAAACGTATAGAAAATATTGCTCGACCGTTTTATATGCGTCATCAGACAGCGAAGGTATGGAGCATTCGATTTTTATCTTTATTACGTGGAGTATAAGATTTAATTATGATCGTACAGTCGACTACTGTATGTCGTGAGGTTTCTCTTTATTTTTTCTGTGTATTTATTGATTTTTTTTATACTTTCCATTTTCGAGTACAGATAAAACGATTTTTTTTTTTATTTTATACATATGACATACAAATTTCCGCACAACGTTTTCCTTCTCTGCCGAGCTGGTGGTAGTTTTAGCAATTAAAAATGCTATTTTATTATGCACGCGTACTGTTAAATTCAAACCGAGGTACTACGTCTAAAGTGAACTATTGTTATTATTTACATATATATTTATATATATATATATAAATACATTTCATCACTTACTATTAGTTTACTGTTTGTTTTCATGATCTTTTAAAAAAAAATGTAAAGTACACATAATAATCTTTGTACAAATCATCTTTGTAATAATCACAAATGAATTATCGTCGGGGATGGATGTGTAGCTATTGTGTGTTGAGTGGGCAGTTTGTGTTCGTTTGTTACATACAAATCAAGCCACGGAGATTTCCAGCCATGTCTAGTGAATTCGACATCCACGTCGCCTCTATAATTAATAAGGATAAGTCCTAAATTAAAGCTCAACCGTTACCCTTCCGCCTCATACCATTGTTATATCGTCTAAGCTAAGATTAACAATGGCTTTTGCATCAGCAAGGATCGCTAATCGTTTGATCTTCGCCGCATATTATGAGAGTTCATTATTGTGAGCCTTCAATGGAGCATTAATTTATAATCGTGTTAAATGTACACGGATAATTTTGCGTTATAGATGTACAGATCGAATACGAAGATGACAATAAAGACGTATCTTCGATAAAGTTTTTAATGTATACCATAAATTTAAGTTATTATTTATAAAGGATGCAATGAACCTAGAATCATTAACTCAATATAACCTAAGAAATCTTAATATAAAAGATATGTATCTTGTAAATAATGTTCACGGTACTAGAACATCCATCTACGTATGACCTAATACTCTTAATAAGTTACCGGAAGAAATTCAGAACATTATTGTAGTTTCGGGACCACATCCGGTACAATTTAAATCTTATTTACTACTAAATCAGCCGGGATGCCTTGTTGACGTACCTATAGGCAGTAATGATTTTAGTATATAGTCTTACTTATACATGAATATTACCTATATAATTATATAAGAATATATGTCATAATTAGGAGAAGTGCAGATAAACCCGACTGATTCCGTGTGTTACACAATACGGAATTAAAAATGAAAAACATTGTAATGTCTATATGAATAAAAAAAAAAAGACATCCGGTTCAGATATACAATAGTCGTGAATTAGTAAAACAACAACCTTTATATTTAACCCACTGCTGGGCATAGGCCTAAAGAGAGACACAACTCAACTATGGGTTGGCGGACCTCACATGCCTCCGAATTTTTTTTTCTACTATCTCTCTGACATTCAGTTTTTATGTTTTGTGAATTCATGTGTTTTATATGGTATTATCGAAATATAAATATATTTACTTTTTGATTGTAATAAGAGAGATCGTTAAACAAACCCACGTCGGTTTCGTGCAGGCTTAGACGCCCTATTGGTTTATTCTTATTCAGACCTGAAAACCTTCATCTGTGTATCGAATATAATAAAAAAAGCTTAATATATTTTTTTAAAGAATACTAAAGCAATGCTTTTTATATATATAATATATTAACATTACTAACATTTCAGTTAACCACTCAAACTAAACCTAAATACATGTGTTGGGAAATGGTTAACGTGTATCGAATGGCAGATTGAAACCTTTTTCTTTTTCAGGACTTCCATACCATACACTGTATAATGATGATGATGGTCACGCGTGTAAATAATTTATTCATTATTATCTCATCAGCCGAACGGCGTGACAATTTGTTACCTACGAATATCATAAAATAATAAATAAGCTTGACTAAATTAATGCGTCTTACCTAATAGCCCAGAGGGGTGAGGGGCGGGGCCGGTAAAAACAAGCTGAGAAACCGCCACCGGAAAGCAACTCGTAGCAACGGTCTTGAGCTTGTGTCTTTAGATTACTGAATCGATATAATACATAGCAAAGTATTCCATAAGTATTTCTTATATTTACTCTAAATACTGCACTCTGATTTAAACTAATTTTTCTCGTTTATTAGAAAATAAACGAGAAAAAATAAGAATAATTCAAATACATTTTTTTAAATTGCCAACGGTCTCTGGAAAGCATTCTGCTTTACAGCACACTTGGTCATAGTGGGTGTTTGATGCGCTTATGCCATAGTGTGTTCCTTGATATCCTCAATAAGGTTTCGGGATTGCACAAGCGTCGGCAACACTGACTGTGAAACTGAAGAACGAGACATTCCAAGGCCTCGTTGCCTGTTATTGGAGCCCAGGATTCCTACACTCACTGTTAACATAGATACGTTATGCTGCTTTTTCACGAAGCATCCATGCCGCATCCGGAAATGCAGCATGTCTCTACTAATGTTTCATTTCTTGACAGCAATCTTTTTTAATTTTGTACTTCTTCTATTTAAGACACATCGAGAGCAGCTTTGTACGATTGGTGCAAGCCGTTTATTCCTGGTTTGTTTTATTTAAGGTGATGAATGAGTTCACACAGTTCACCTGATGGTAAGTTATTCTTGCGGTCCATGTCAGCCATATTCATCATAAGGAATAAATGGAATGCGGCCTCACTACAGGACTACTAAGGAATGCCTCGTCACCAGTAATAAGTAAAGAAAAAGTAAAAATATTTATTAAAGCGTTAGACAAATCTATAGATATATTATTTACATTTATATTAATTACTTGTCCTGACTGACTGATTCATTCATCAAGATCAGAGCCTAAATCGCTAGAGCTACAAATTTGAATACTGACAGTTGATGTCTTAATGTTGTAAGTAAGGGTGGAAGGATTTTAGGAAGTTTCACCCAACGGGGTAAAATAGGGGATGAACGGTTATATAGAAGTCAACAGGAACATAAAATTTCATACACCTACTTCAGTTTAGGAATTAATGTGTACGTATTTCGGCGTTTTTAACCCTAAGACGGTGAATCGGGTGATAATATATATGCGAAGCTCGTCATGTTTAAAGGAAGAAGCATGAACATCAATATGAACGCTTCTTATATAAAGTTTAGGAAAAATATTATTCATAAATTTATATTTAAGATGGCGCTGTGAACTGTGTCTGAATCGCGCTATGGTTTCGTTAGTTTTTATCTTTTTTAAGTACTTAATCTGAGAGCCTTATTTTAATATACTCTCCTAGAGTCTCCGAATTCCTACACTCACCAGATGAAACACATCAGAGTTATGATGCTATTACATTGGTATTCTGTGAGAGCGTTGTCCTTCTCTGGTTGAGGCAATTTATTCATGCCGCGGATAGAGAAAAACTATAACTTTATTTTTTTATAGAATAGGTGGCGAATGGTAAGTGATTACCGCCGCCCATGGACATCCGCAATACCAGAGGAGTCGTGGATGGGCCGCCGGTCTTTAAGAACGGAATAGGCTCTTTTATTGATGGTCCCTAAGTCGTATCGGTTCGTAAATACCGCCGGCGACCGCTGATACCACAGATTAGTTGCGTGTGGCAGACAATTTTGCGTAAAGCGCATAATCTTCGAGATGATAATAACCTCAGTGGCTGGAAATAATCCCAACAACTGCTCAAAGCACTCCCCGTGCTAAATTCGATAAAAATGCATAGAGATGCAACATCTAAACTTCATAACTTATTATGAGGTGACTGAAGTTGTCAACATCAAACTAATTTGGAAAATTCGTGTCAACATAATAATGGAATGTCGACTATTCGATCAAGTCTTATTTATAAATGAATTCTTACAATCATACAAATCATTGATATACAAAGCAAAACAAAATAAAACCTATTTTGTTTTGCTTTACTGTCTACATGTCAGCTAATACTAAAAGTTATTTGTTCTGTAATTATGGGTGACAAATGAGCACACTGTTCACCTGACGGTAAGTTCTTTCTGCGGCCCGTAATAGCCACGTTTATCGTCGATACGGAATCTTAGTGCAGATATGTTGTCGCTCAGGGCCCACAACGCATCCGCACTAAGATTCCGTAGATTCCATAGATTCCGACTAAAATAGAATTTACATTAATAACGTCTCCAGTTTCTGACTTTAGCCACACGAAACACAGTAAACTTAATCTTCTTAATTTTAACGATAGGCATAATACCATATCTGAACATAGTTATGCCTTGACACCAGTAACATTTTTTTATATTTATTCATTTGATTTAGATTACAAAGATCCATTACAAACATATAAATTTAAAAATGAATTAGAAATAATAATAATAACAAAAAAAATAACAATAAAATAATTTTAATCAGCGTATTGTTACGCTGAAGACATGCAGCTTTATTAGCCGACGAATTAGGAAACACCCTTAAGAGACTATTAGAGGCCGCCTTAGTACGATCTACGAGTGAAGCTACTTTCTTTCTGACCACTGCATGAAATCAGTCATCTGTATACGCCTGTCTATCAGTAGGTCTCTTTCAAGAAATAATGATAAATTTAGCCATTGAAATTTTTGAATACAAAACCACAATGACAAATTAATTTTATTTATAGTAGGGCTTGCAAGAAAACATAATAATGATGATTTTATTTACTCTTATCACTATAACGTTTTAATATATCCTTTCGTTTATTCACAGAAATCTTAATTAACAATATAATTGAAATATCTTAAAAAGATACATTTTACCTATGTCGTCTAAATCAAACATCAACAAGAGAGATATATCTTCAATAGACTTGATTCAAGTTATAAAAGAGAAGAGAATAATTTGGGATAGGTCAAGCGCAAAGTACAAAGACAGGGTCCAACGAGATATAGCATGGAAAGAGGTATATAAGGCCTTTGATCCTAACTTTGATTCGTTGTCGAAAACTGAAAAAGTTGGTATTGGTAAGACATATGTATGATTTAAATTTAATTATATGTTAAGATATACTTGTGTTAGGCATTTGGAGATTCTACGGATCTTGGCGATCAGTAGATTTCACAAACTTGTACTTTTTGTGATTCCTACCAAGCGGTCGGAACTGAATGTATTTTATTTGTGTTCTATTTATGAGGCTTCATAGGAAACTTTCACTCATATCTTCCCTTCAATATATTAAACACAGGTGCTACATCTATGATTGGAAGATATGTCCATAATTACCACTTCCGCCGTTAGAGCATAATCATATATATCAGGGTAATTGATATTTTTAGTGGAAGCAAAACGATATTCGCATTATCGAAATCAATCTGGCCAATGCTTCTATTCGTTACATAAAATAACCAAATATAAAATTTTAATCTGATAAATTTTTCTTTTCTTATATTGCTAAAATTTATATTTATACTTTTAGGAAATCTCATCACGAAAAAATGGTATAACTTAAGAGATACGTACGCCAAATCCCGAAAAAACACAAGATTAAAACGACCATACTTATATGCTAACATGATGTCATTTCTAGACCGACAATATTTAGATTCAAACGATTCCGAATCTGAATTTATAAATGAACTCAAAAATGTGGAGGACAGTAATTCTGTCGAAGAAATGGAACATGAATCTTGTCAAATTAAAAGTCAAGTATTTGCGGAAGATGATTATACTTGTGAAACTCCAAACAAGAAATTTAAAAGAGAAAGTTCTTCAGCAACTGGGTCACCTAAGCGTAGAAGAAGCACTGCATCACCTTGCGCTCTAGATATTAGTAAAAGAAAAGTTGTAACGGCGGATTTGATAAAAATTGTAGAGGGAAAGAGATTACTTTGGGACAAAACATGCTTAAACTATATGGATAGAGAAAAACGTGATAAAGCATGGAAGGAGGTATTTAGGGCTATTGAACCCATTTATGACGAACTACGTGAATCGGATCAAAATGAAATTGGTAAGAATAAATTGCTTATTAATCTATTTCTGCATTAGTTAAATGGTTTAATGGTTAATATGGGATACAAATTGACTGATCTTTTGCCATATTTGCAAAACTGTAAGTGTAAAAGGGTTTAAAATAACGAAGTGCTTTTCGAGATCGACAAATTAAATAATTTTGTGTCCCGTGAATGAGTATTTACAGTGCTTCTTGATATTAATAATATATATTTTTTCCTTTTAGGTGATTATATCACAAAAAAATGGTACAACGCTAGAGATGCTTACTCCAAATCTCGTAAAGGCACCAAGAACAAACGACCATACCTATATGGTGATATGCTGAAGTTTCTAGATCCACACTTTTTGGATCGCAATAATTCTGAAATAGAGTATTACAATGTAAATGAATTTCCAAACATCGAGGATAGTAATTCTATAGAAGATAGTGAAGACGGGTCTCATATTTTTCGTGGAAAACCATTACTCGAAATGAATGACGATATCTTTGAATCAATAACTAAGAATTCTAAATTTAAAATTCTACAGCGAGATCGTCATCACTTCCGGAGATTATTAAAAAAAAGGTATCAACAGAAGAATTGATTGAAATTGTGAAAAAGAAAAGGCTATTATGGGACAGGGCATGTTCAAGCCACAAGCATAGAGAGAAACGAAACAAAGCTTGGAAAGATGTGTACAAATCCATTATACCGAATTTTGATAAGTTATTGAAAACAACGCAAAGTGAAATTGGTAAGTTTTAGGTTCGGAAATTCTTTTTTCCACGATTGTTATAGTCTCTTCTAGCTTTGTGGCGGCCTGCACTAGAAACTCTAAAACAGATAAAAAGAATATATATATATATATATATATTATATCAATATCAAATTAATAGAGTAGGTACAGTACAATTTTTAACAATTTTTGCGTTTGAATGTGAATAACAAAATGCACTGTTTCTCATAAACTGTGGGATTTACGATAAAAATGATAGAAAATGTTAGTCTTAGTAGACTGACAGTATTTACTCGTATCCAACATTCGTTTGTTGGGGCGAGTATGGGTTTCCTGGAACTTAATTTTTGAATCGTTCAACCAACTTCGTGGTGTTATTTTTATCAGTAATTCCGAATGCAGTCCGCCACAGGTACGTGATGTAAACTTTTTTATTTAATGACATTACGATAATATATCTATGATGAATGTGACACCCGTCAATAGGTGAGCTGTATGCTTTATCACCCCTGAGAAAACCATAACAGCAATAAAAAATAAGGCGGTGGTAAAATGAGTAATTGGGTCGGCTCGTCCAGAGAAGGACAATGCCATTACAGATTTCATACGTGAAATTGCAGCATAACGGGTATTCTATGGGATCTAGTGACTCAATTACAGGTAACAAGGCATGCGATGTCGGGCCTAAAGTTTGTTGACGCATGCGCATCTTGAATATTTGATGGCGGTGAATGTAGATGTCATAGACTACAACCATCGCTTACCATCAAGTGAGCCGTATGCTTTTTTCTCTCTCTCAATAAAAATATTTGCATCAAAATATTTTTTATAAATATAGTTGACATTTTAGGGATCCAAATCATGAAAAAATGGGCCAACATTAGAGATACATACGTGAAATCCCTAAAAAATGTCAGATTCAAACGACCATACGTACATTCGGAAATGCTTACATTTCTAGACGCACAATATTTAAATCAAAACAGTTTGGAAACAGAGTACAATAACACTAATGAATTCCAAAGTGCTAAAGAGAAAGACATTGAAGACGAATCGCTACATTTTCATGAGGAGGTATTTCTCGATGTCGATAGAGATATATTTAATACTGATAAATCTGTATTAGAAAGTACTTCAACAACAGAAGAGAGTGAACAAAGAAAAATTCGGCCTGAAGGTGAAGAAAGTCTAGTATCCATGTTGGGCAATTTCATCGAGAGAGAAGAAGACGAAGAGAGGTCGTTTTTTAAGGCTATATTATCTTCCGTAAAATCTCTTTCCGAAGATTCGAAGTTAGAATTTAGGATAAGTGTGCTCAAGCTGATTCAAACACTTAAGAAAAAGGACAAGGAGAAGTGTATTATTAAACAAGAACTCCCAGAAATGTATAGCGGTGAATGATGTTGCTTTATTAATAAATTTATTTACAAACTTTTTTTTTTATATTTATTTTATTGAGCGTGATAGACGAGCACGTAGTTCGACTGGTGGTAAGTGATTCCTGCGTTCAATTACACCCTTAATAATCCTCGATATGGAATCGTATTGTAGATGCGTTTTCACCCCTGAAGAATAAGTTGGAATGTCTCATTACCAGTAATAAGGGTCTCCGGATTCCTTGTCAGCACACGACGTACAGAAGCGTTATACTGTTATTTTAAGCTGGTATTCTGTGAGAGCGTGGACCATCCCCGATCGAGCTGACCTGATGTAGTTATAAACAATGTATGTAACACGGTTAATGTATAAAGTAATACAAAAGTATAATTAATAGGAATGGGTGAAACAGCAGAGAATGAGATGGAAAGAGGATTTTAAGTTCGTGCCCAGTGACATAGTTTTCTCTTTTTCTCTCTGTCTGGCCAAGCGTCTATTTTCCGTCCTTTTGCGCCAGATACATACATTTTGGATTATGTTGTTACATGAAACGTTGCATTAAAATTCATCCTTAAAAATGTACACTTTAAGAATTTTCACTTAATATGAAAGAAATAGAATTACTAATCTTTCACACTAAAATAAAATAAAACTCAATGTTTACCACGTTATATCTTAAGGGGACTGTCGTGGAGAACCTTCAAACTTTCCGATCAATTACCTTCGTTCTATTCAGATTTCACACGTGACTGAGCGCAATTAGCCAATGCAAACATTGAATACAATAGAAATAGGATGGTTTGAGTAAGAATGATTTGCTTTATAAATAGGATATTTGACTTTTATGTAGTTAGATTTATCGTATTTAGATTTATTTTATATAATAGATGACAAATAAGCAATCTGATCTTATGTTAAGTGACCACCACGACATATGAACCTCCGCAACAATAGAGGAATCGCAGGAGCGTTACTTGGTTTTAAGAAAGGTGTATACTCTTATCATGAAGGTGCTCTAAGTCCAGAAATATCACTGGTGGCATCTAATTCTACAGAGCAGTTGTGCATGGTAGAAGACTTCGTGTAAAACGCAAAGTGTTTGCCAACCTTCTAAATGATGAGAATTAAAATTGGAATCCAGTTGCAAAGTTTTAACTCAACGGCTGGAAATAATCCGAACAACATGTCAGAACATTGCCCGTGGTAAATACGGAAAAGAATATAAAGAGTTACAACATCTTTTCGCATGACCAGTAAATATAGCCGATCGGAAAGTACCTAGTCATCGGAGATTCGAGCCGCTCTTCGTTGAATGCGGTCAAACAGAAGGAACTGGTACTGGGCCCAGAGATAAATTATATTACGTTGTGTTTTCTAATACTTATTATATTGAAGGTAACAAATGGTTACACAGTTAACCTGATGGTAATGGTTGGTGACTATGTCTTATATATCCATCCATCCTCAACAAAGTTTCAGGATACACACTCGCTGTCACCCTTGAGAATTAACATGGAATTATCACGGAATTAACATGAATAAATTAAAATCTGTTTACATCCCTACACTCACCAGACTAAACAACAGCATTAGCTGCAATTTTACGATGATATTCAGTACAGCTGGTCCTTTCCTGGAACTGCTAGAACTGACCCATCCGCGCATCTAGAATCAAAATGCAGCGTCTACGAGTATTAAAAATATGTGTT
Organism: Teinopalpus imperialis; assembly: GCA_029286865.1. NCBI lineage: Eukaryota > Metazoa > Arthropoda > Insecta > Lepidoptera > Papilionidae > Teinopalpus > Teinopalpus imperialis. The sequence continues at coordinate 10,456,178 of JAGSMU010000031.1, read as the reverse complement.
TTATTTAAAGAGATTGACAGATAAATAAATATAAAGGCCGGCAACGCATCTGCGACTCCTCTGGTGTTGCGGATGTTCAAAATTTTTATGTAACAGTATTTATGGCCGGACTAGGCATATATATATATATATATATATATATATCAAAATGAAAAAAATCAGTGCTCGGTTCGTTGTATGAAATCCCAGCTGCCTAATACTAAACAGGTTAATGATCGGGTTATGACGTCTCTTCATTACGCAGTCCTCCAATTTGATGCAGGGATTATGTGGACAGAAATCCTAACTAATACGCTATTATTATTGATCCGGCCTTAGAAGGGGCTTCCATAATCGACGGCAATAATTTGTGACAGTTATTTGAATGGAGACTAAGTTACATAATGCAGGATACGAATTTGTCATATTGATACTTAATTGTTTTTAGAGTAGACATTGAAAACTTATATACTAGATTTTTAATTGCGGTTGATACTAAAATGCTCTAGAAATAGGTGTATATAGTATGCAGTTATTTGTACAGCATGAATGGGTCGGCTCGATCATCGGTCGAGTAGTTAAGCTGCATGTCTCAGTACCATAAGTCTATAGTGGTAGAGCTACGCTGCAGTTTGTTTCTAGCTACAGAATGAATGAGTCAGCTTAACCCTGGTAGGACTTCGCCCTCGCAGAACACTAACGTAAATAGCCAAATAACGCTGCTGTGTATCTGTTGAGTGTAGGGATCCGGAGACCTTTATTACTGGTGACGTGACATTCCATCTCAGATCTCAAGGGTGTTATCGCATCTATATTATGATTCCTTGTCAAAGATGAATGTCTATCTCATGGACAGGAATCACTTACTCCAGGTGAACTGCGCCCTCGTTTATCCCCTCTTCTATCTAGCTTCTCAATGTAATAAAAAAAATGAATAAAAGGCGACTTTTGTCTTCAGTCATCGAGTGATAGTGCGTTATATAAATGCGGAAATATGAAGTATATATGGAAATTATTTAGTCTTATAAGATATTTCAGAGCAGAATAATAAAAAGTATTGGTATCTGGACTATAAAAATGTCCTGTCAGCTAATTACATGAAATTAGTTTAGTTACAATTAATAGAAAAAACAATACCAGCAGTGCTATCAACATTCCGTATATTACGGAACATTTGGATTACCCATTCCAACTAAGATGAAAATTCTTGTCCTAGAAGATCTTTCACGACAATATTCGAATGGCAGATTCGAACGTAGACGTTCAGTTAGAATTCTTTTCTTCCTAAATCAGGCTTTAATTATTAATAGAAAAGAAAACGGACTTTTATTTTGCGGGTAATCTACATACATCTTCCTGCTGATTAACTTTATTGATTGGTTCTAGTGATAGATATGTTTTTAATTTACGACATAATTTAAAGCGCTTATTCAAAACATGCTTTCGAAGCATGACTTCAATCATTTATATAAAGAAACAACGCCAGTTTCTTTGGTGTCTGCGTCGAATCGACCGAGGAAGGATCACGCCCTCCCAGAGTTCTGCATAGTGCGTGTAGGGAGGATTCGCTTTACAGGTCGCAACTCAATCCATCACAGTTCTGTGATACGGCAACGCATTTAGATGCATCCAGATATCGGTGGCCTCATGTATCAATTATCATCAGAGGAACAGTGTCCTAGTTTATACCACTAAAGAAATATTAAAAATATTGTATGTATGAGATCATGAGAAGCAAAACTGTAAACATAATGTAATTATTAATTTCAATTTTATTTTTCATACATATTTAAAGAAATAGCATGAGGACTCTAGAGTAAATTAAATACGGTTATAAAAAAAGCTACAATGATTTTTATTCTATATATATGTAAAATATAATAGTTGGAAAGAAAATAGCTTAGTAAAGCGGCACGTATAGTAAGCCCGATGTATCCACACAAAAGAACAGGACATAAATATCAGAGCGCCTCATTCTTTAGAAATAATTGGATTTTCGTAACTTTTATTTTTAAAGGTATTAATGTTACATGAGGTTTTACTTTACTCATATTTCGTTCATGACGACCGCAGTGATCAGAGTATTTGAATGCTAAGCAGGGTCTTTTGTTCAATTTCCAATAGAGAGCAAAATTTGTACGACGCAGTTTCTGGTTTTTCACCGTGTTTGTGATGTGTCCTGAATAACTGACACTTCATCTGGGCCCCACTCCACTCTTCGCGTATGCTCCACAACTGGTAAGCCTATGCAAATATTTAACCCACTATATTGCATATATTTATTTATTTATTTTAAACTTTATTGGTCACCTTTTAAAAAGGGATACAAAGGGCGGACTTAATGCCATTCTCTAACAGTCTACCCATGACGTGGAGAGATATTGTGCTAGGTGTAGTGCCTATATTGTAAATAAGAAAAAAAACGTATATATATAAATATATATATATACATATATATATATATATATATTTATATATACACACACACACATACATATAAATATATATTATATTAATGAATTTATGAAACAACGCCAGAGGAGGCGCAGTTGCGCTGTTGGATTTTAAGAAAGGTGTAGGCTCTTTTTCTGAAAGTGCTGGAGTCGTATCGATTCGTAAATACTGCTGGTGACAACTGAATTAACAGAGCAGTTGTGAGTGGAAGAATATTACGTGTAAAATGCACAGTGCTGGATTGCCAACTATCGTGATGCCGAAGATGAAATTTTGAATTCTATCGTGATGTAAGATGTTAAAACGCAGCGACTGGAAGTAATCTCAACAACTCCTCAGACTGCAAATCATAATTTCAAACCCATCAGCGATCCACTGCTGTCATGGGCCCAGGCCTCTCCCACAAAGATTGGTATAGAGTACGATCTTGAACCACCGCATCCATAGACTTCCCGCAGACGTGCTAGGTTCTTACTATCTTTACATCTAGTGGGGGTTCGTATTACGCTGCGATGGCAAATACGAGGTTGCCACTCGAGAACCTTTCGTCCCATCGGTTATCGGTTATACGAGCTACTATGTCGGTTACCTAAGACACAATAAGAATTATAATTTTTTTTATCACATAATTACGACATGATTACAGTTTAAATATAATTAACAGTGGTAGAGTTACATTGCTGGTTGTTTCTAGTTGCAGTATGAATGAGCCAGCTCGACCGGGGTCGGACCACGCCCTCACAGAAAACCAGCGTAAAATAGCAGCATAATGCTAATGTGCTTCGTCTGGTGACCTTTATGTGTGACGAGGCATCTCAGTCCTCAAGGGTAACAACACATCTGCATTATGATTCCTTTTCAAGTATGAATGTAGATGTCACGGTCCGCAGGAATCACTTACTATCAGGTGAACTGTGTGCTCGTTAGTTACTCTCAATGTAATACATTGAAAGTATAAAAAAATATTCTACTAGCAGATCCGACAGAGGTTGTCCTGTCCAAATTCCAATAAATTTGTACAGTATTAATCGTAATAAGTCCGTAAATTGATGATTTCTCGAGTTCATACAAAAGTTCCGTACAAAAAAGTGTCATATTTGTTCATTTTCCGGAAAACTTTTAAAATTTTTCTTTCCATAAAAATCAATTTGAACTATTTCAAACATTATAAATAATAAACAAATATATCGATTCGTTCCCAACAGCTTGTCAACGAATGAGATTTAATTTTTATTTATATAGATAACCTGTCTTAAACCTTACAGTTTTCTTACAGAACAATGGTAATCTTAGATGTATGTATGGTGGGTATGTATGAGTTATTCGTCTTGTATGTGTTTGAAATTTGGTGAAGTTAGATTATCAGCTCATAGGAAGATATTTAAGATATTTAGTTAGAGAGATTACATTTGCTAGGGCAGTAAAAGAAATTGATCGCTTGAAGAGAGAAGTATATTTATGTTTAATAATCATATAGAATACTTCTACGGTAACGGTAATACGGTAAGGCAATCGAATCACGAATCTTTGTCAAGATAAATGAAGCAGTCATGAATCGCTCATCACTCACCGTCAAGTGTGCTTGTTTGTAACCTCCAATATCATAAAAAAAAATCTATCTTGTGTGCTGTTGTAAGTGTCGGAATCTTTATGTCTTTCAGTAAACTTAAAATACATAAACTTTATTGTCAATTGATTTGGTTTCACTTGGAATATTTTATTTAATTGCTTAAATAGGAATGCAAAAGATTTTTTCCCGTTAAGAATTCTAAATATTTTAAATTCCTTGCGCCATTTAATGAAACGCATCGTGACGTGCGGCTTACCTACGTCGAGCTGCATTATAATATTTTTTAGAAAAGATGTTTACATTAAATATTATCTATAGTTAAATAGAGGTTTTAAATGTATATATATATACCTGTTCAGTTGGTAAGAGACATATTTAGAAAAACACACGCCCGTGTTAAAAATGACTATCAAAAATATTAATCCTAATGATTGGGAAATCTTGTATGTTTGGATGTTTGCATGCGGATGAAATCTCGGGCAGATGCCAGTTAATAAATTTGGAGCCTAAAGTACTAATTTTAAAACACCTATGAGTTTAACTTTTTTTTGTTGTTAGTTTGTTAAGGAATTCTTAATTTAATTCTTTCCTTCATCGCACATTTAGAAGCATGGTGGGCTTAAATTCCATTGTCTTGTCAATACCCCTCGCATTTGGGATTCGAAGACTCTTATTACTGGTGCCCAGCCTTTCCATCTTAGTGCTCAGGGGTGATACATCATTATTGAGATTCATTATGATTCCTTATCTAAGACGAATATGGGTGTGCTGAGGCTACAGAATTCATTAACTATCATGTGAACTGTGAACTTGTGTCTCACCGTTAATGCAATACAAAATAAATCAGAGAATAAGTTTTTTTTCATCTTTTTAAATGCCTGCACCAAAGGGGACACAAATTGCCAGTGACATTTTTGCCATCTGAATTGAATGTTATACACATTATTATACACATATTAAAAAAGGGTATATAGGTATTTGTTTGTAAGATATTAAGCTTTACGACCTAATACTCCACTCCATATCACCACTAAAGAGTAACATTCACAACAAGTTTTAGTAATAGTGGAACCAAACGTGCCCATGATTTACCTAATAGTAAATGATCACTTATGGGGCATATAACATGTCCTCACATCCTCATAAGTGTCGACTTTGGGCTAAATGTTCCCACATTCCCATAAGTGATGACTTTCACCTGTAACATGTCCTCACATTCTCATAAGTGATAACTTTGGCCTAAATGTCCTCACATCTCCATAAGTGAAGACTTTGGCCTATAACATGTCCTCACATTCTCATAAGTGACGATTTTGGCCTAAATGTCCCCACATCCCCATAAGTGATGACTTTGGTTTGTAACATGTCCTAACACCCCCATAAGTGATGACTTTGGCCAATAACATGTCCTCTAAACCCTACAAGTGATGACTTTGGCCTATAACATGTCCTCTAAACCCCATAAGTGATGACTTTGGCCTCCAACACGTCCTTACATCCTCATAAATGATGACTTTGTTTTTTTTGTGTTTGACTTTCGTTGATGTACTATGACATCGCGGCTTCAGTGAGGAAGGATCCACAGTTGATTTTAAGATGTATTATTGTGTACCTTATCAATTTGATGCATCACTCTATTATCGATTCAATTATATTTTATATAGATTTATCACCTATGTAACAGAACGGATCATTGTTTCCATTACAAAAACAAAAAGCTTTATCAAAGTTGGTACAACTTATTTATCGAACACCACAGACATACACAACACAACACTTCTTATAGTTATATATAATGATTATTAGCATTGCTATTATTACTAAAACTTTCCTTTTACCAACACAACGAAGCTGGAACGCAAGGAAATAGTTTAAAATAATAAAAGAATTTAGTTAAGTTTTGCAGACCTTAAAATATTGAAGCTTATTGACGGTATCAATTGATGTTTGGCTTACCTTCAGCGAAACTAATTTCGTGATATCTAACCCTACGAGTCTAGTAACAAACAAAGCATTCCAGCTTTGAGTTCTACTAGTTGTATATATGTGGAAATTTGAATTTACATGAACCAACTTTGTGAGGAATTCGTTGATCTCTATAGGAGTACGCGATTTAGAGGTTAGAAAATTATTAAATTTAAACAAGTAAAGTATATAATTATTATTATTATTTTATATACTCTTTGCTAGATCTACTAATTACTTATGCGTTTCAGCGGTAAGTCAATGGATGCAGGTGGCTTAGGATCGTAGTGTGTGGCGGTCTGTGGGGGCGGACGGACTAGTGATGAGATGATGATGATGATGATGAAAATTTAAGTTTTAGTTATCTAAAATATAAGTCTAGTTATCTAAAATTTCTGGTCTTATTTCTATGAATAATAATAATAAACAATTACATCTATGGTCACAATACTATAAAAATAAAATAAGGCAGCTTATACGAGACGTTATAGAACATTAATTCGTTTTTTTTATAGATAAAAGGGAGCAAACGAGCGCATGGACAACCGCAACACCAGAGGAACTGCAGAAGCGCTGCCGGCCTTTAAGTAAGGAATAGGCTCGCTTCTTGAAGGACCCTAAGTCGTACTGGTTTGGAAAAACCGCCTAGGATAGACAGTACCACAAGGCAGCTGTGCGGGCCAGAAAATTCCACGAAAAGCGCACAGTAGAGGAATACCAGCCACGTGGTGAAGATGGAATCCGGTGGTCCGTCGTGTCTTGTTCTAGGTCGCTTTTAAAAATCGACCTGTCCTCCTTTTATATAGCGATCCGAGTCGAGGTTTCATATCTCTTATGAGATCGTATTATCGCCCCCTCTGTTGTCGTCGCCGTTCTTCGTCCACAGGGTTCGGAGTGCAGCGGCGGTGCAGCAGCAGTCTCCGCGCCAGCTTCGCAGCATCTTCGTTGTCTCTCTACTCAGCGAGCCTCGTGCTCGCGAGTCTAATTAAATAAAGCTAAAGACGTCTCTGGACCAACAGCAATACTCACACACAAAAAAAAATAGAACATTAAACTGACGAAAAACCTCTCCAACATCTTAAATAATGTATTATATAGATCTGACAACCTCTTACCCCTATCTATAGTAGGGGTCTACTACACTACTCTATATAAGTATATATATACTCTACTTTGTAGGTAAGGTTGTCAATTATTTATAACCTAGTCAAATTAAAATTTTTATCTTTATTTTAAATAAAGGGTAATAAACGAGAACAAAACTAACCTGACCGTAAATGATGACGGTCTCTTACCACCTACATCATACTTAGCAAAGATTAGATACCTGAATACAGAGATGTGATGCCTCGTAACCAGTAATTGGATCTTCAGTTCCATACCTTCACCATACAAAACAACAGCGATTTGCTGCCATCAAATAACATTGCTGGTAATGTGTAGGTGGCCCGCCCTGGTCGAGCCGACCCATTCTTGTTGCTCTAGTTCTATTGTTGGTACAATTATTATAATATAACAATGACCGAATAATTATTTATCGCCCAAATCTTACAAGTAATAAATTAAAAAAGACTCATCGCTAACCATTAGGTGAATTGTATTAGTTCGTCATTATATAAAATATATGCTGCGCAGGAAATTATGGATGGCGGCTACAATCAGAGGATATGGCCGAATGATGCTGGATGACACCTCTTATTAATAATTGTTGTATAATAAATTTGTTATAATTTTAATAAAACTTATACTCACGTAATAATTGTCTAACTATAGCCAGCTACAAGCTTGAGACAGTTTTCAAACTTAAATTGAATAGATTGCAAATATTAAAGTTGCAGTTATAATAACAGTGGCAGCGCTACACTGCTGTTTTTCAGGCTCAGAATGAATGGGTAAGCTCGACCGGGGTAGGACCGCGCCCTCGAAGAAGAATACCAGCGTGTTTCATCTGGTGAGTGCAGAAATCCGGAGAACTTTATGACTGTATACGACGCATCCCTCATTCGACGCTCAGCAGTCGCCGAGAACGGTCGCCCGGCTCCCCGCCACGATCGTCCCGAGCTACCTGCCCCCGAGCAAGCCACCTGCGCACCCATTGTTCCGAGAACAATACACCGAGCAATTTTTATTGCTGTTGCTATTGTGATCGGAATTTAGTTTCCAAGAAAGCTATTGTAAAGCCACCTGGGTGGTTATACTAGTGGATACCTTGCGGTGTTAACTAAGCTAGTGTAGGGCAAGCCCCGTACGCCCGCGGTTCCCCTTCTGGGAAACGCAAGATAGCGGAAGGAGTCAACGTAAACTTGGCCTTGGGTAGTGCCCTAGCCAAGATTGACCAACCCGCTAGACTTATAATTGTCTCACGCGTATTTTTAGTTAGCTCTAAGCACACACCCAAGTGCACAAATAAGATTGGCACTTGGACGCACTAGGGCTACACAACTAGACACATCCTCCCTGCCTATACCCGGCAGGAGGAAGTAGGCTACTGACCCCGGCACCCCACCGGAGGCCACACATCCCGCGTAATAGTAGTAATATTATTAACAATTTGTGTACAATGGAGAATCGAACAATGGATTTCCTTGTACACTTGGTCAGCTGCCTGAAGAGTAAATACCCCGATGTCTTCGAAGACATTATAAAGAGCAACCCTACCGGAGGGGCAAAATCACCCTCAAGGTCCTCCTCAAGGGCCTCTGCCTCATCGTCCTCCTCGGTCTCCGAAATGGAGCTAGATAGCCCTTCGTCCCCGAGGACCTCCCGCAAGACACCAGCAACTTCACGCTGGTGGAAAAGAAGCGAAAAAGCGAGCTTCACCCGCCCCGACGCCGCCACCCAAGGCGAAAAACGGGAAAGCGATGTCCCTCTCCCCGGCCATCGACATCTGTGGCCCAACCCCATGGCACCCCTCTGCAGCCTCACAGCAAGCCCCGCCGCTCCTCAGCGCGCCACTACTGGCTCCCCAAACTTCGGCTGTATCACAGCCATCGAACGCCCGCCGCCTGTCTTCATACAGGCACAAGATAAATGGCCGATTGTCGTATCGGCCCTTTTCAATCGCTACAAATATCAAGCGATCCCCACCGCTGTAGGCATTAAACTGCAGCTAGAAACCACGGATGACCATATAGCGGTCACCCGCTACTTACAAGACAAAGGTGTATTCTTTCACACCTACACCCTGGCAGAAGAGCGCCAACTTAGAGTGGTTATTAAAAACCTTCCGCGGGAAATCCCCGCAGACCTCATCAAAGAGGACCTCCAGGCTCAGAATCTACCCGTCCTATCCGTGCATAGGATTCACAGTGGGCATAACAAAAAGCCATTCAACATGGTAATTGTGGCCCTCGAAAGGTCCGAGGCAGGGAAGCAGGTATTTAACCTGAAAACGTGCTGCCACTTTTCTGGGCTCACAATAGAGCGCCCTCATAAAAATGGCCCTCCGGGCCAGTGCCACATATGCCAGTTATATGGCCACTCTGCTCGCAACTGCTTCGGGAAACCCAGATGCGTAAAGTGCCTGGGTGACCATGGCACCACCGACTGTCCGAGACCCAAGGACAAGGCCCTTTGGCTGCTTTCGGGCCCCCGCATGTGTCCTGTGCAACTCAGAGGGACACACAGCCAATTACCTTTGGCTGCCCAAAGGCTCCTGCCGAAACGCCCGGCACTTAAAGTCGCACCTAAGGTAGCTACACCGATCGCCGCTCCCGCGCCTATTCTCGCTCCTGTTCGTCCTCTACGTCCCGTATGGAAAACTCCTACTGGCGTAGTGACCGTCGCTCAACCGGTTGAGCAGCTCCCTCCATCAGCCGGACGGCCGGTTAACGAAAGCGACCTCGACCTTGTGTGTCGCTTCGCCGCCGTTTTCAACGGCGCCGACGTCTCAGCCCTTGCAAAAGCCCTAAGGGACTCCAATGGCAAGCCCGAAATCAGGATTGCTGCCACAATGCGCTACCAACATATAGTGTCAGCCATCGTCAATTTTCAAGCATAGAGGGCCTTTATAACGGCAGAGTAAAACCACGTTCCTTTAACGTCGCATTTTTTAACGCGAACGGTATTAATAATCAACGCGACGAAATCTTCAATTTTGTTCGCGATCACCATGTCGACGTGCTCCTAGTGCAAGAGACATTCCTCAAACCGCACACTCGCAATCCCAACATCGCGAATTATAACATCATTAGGAATGATAGAACTTCTGCCGCTAATGGCGGAACTCTCATCTACTATAAAAAGTCCTTGCACGGCGTGCCCGTCGATACGCCAACCCTAACCTTCCTAGAAGCCTCGGTCTGTCAGCTAGCCATGACCGGCCACGCCCCCATCACAATCGCGTCCGTCTACCTGCCTTGCAGACGTGACGCACAAGTATTACGAAGCGACTTCGTGGCGCTCCTTTCCTTTGGAAACTCAGTCATTTTGGCAGGAGATTTCAATAGCAAGCACACTCGGTGGAATGCAACTAAAATCAACCCCGGGGTTGGCTTTAGACTCGCTAAGCGACGCACTCGACTTCGACGTCGTAGCGCCTACTACGCCTACCCATTTTCCATACATATTGGGTCACGCACCGGACGTGCTTGATATTGCCATCTGTAAGAACATCAATCTCGCCTTCCAAGGCATAGAGGTAATCCATGAGCTCGCTTCCGATCATCGCCCCGTTCTTCTTCGGTTAGGCCCTCCGCCCCAACCTCACCCTCTACCAAAACCATTGTAGACTGGCACCGACTCAGGAACGCCCTGAGGGAAGCCACATCACCGCACCTAGATGCTATTCCTAGGAACATATCTTCAGTCAACGACACGAACCTCGCAGTTCATGCCCTCACTAGGCACATCCAGACCGTAATCTTGATTAGCCTGAGGTAGGTTCCTCGGTGGAAGACCACCGATGGACCCTACCAAACGACATAAAGGACCTAATGAGGCGCAAGAATGCGGCGACTCGTGCCCACGACTTATATCCCACTGAAAGTAACCGGCTGGTGCTACGTACCCTTCAGCGTGAAGTCCGATCACGCATAGCCCAGTATAGGAACGATCGGTGGATAATCACCTCTCCAACATCGAACCTTCCCATCTCGCATACTGGCGACTTCCCAAATCCTAAAGGGGCACCGCCCAAACAATGCCTCCCTTAGCGCGTCCTAATAAACCACCCGCCTTCTTAGACGAAGAGAAAGCCGAATGTCTGGCTGACAATCTCGAGCTCCAATGCTCACCGTGCACACTACCGATCGACGCCGCTCACCTTGCAATGGTTAACAGCGAGGTCGACCGGAGGAGTAAGGAACCACCTCGCGATTCCGTCACTCAATTTACATGCACCGAAGTTGAGTCCATAATTAAAAACCTGCGACCACGCAAGGCTCCCGGCCCCGACGGTATCACCAACAAGGTGATGAAACTCCTACCCATGTCCATTTTACACCTACTGGTGATAATCTACAACGCGGCCATATCCAAAGGCACCTTCCCGAACACCTGGAAGGAAGCCGATGTCATAGGGATTCTCAAGCCCTCAAAACATCCAACCGATCCATCAGCCTATCGACCCATAAGCCTACTCAAAGTCTTGGGTAAGGTATATGAAAGGCTCATCCTTACCCGCCTCAAGGACTTCATGCTGTCCCGAGGGCTGCCAATCAATGAGCAGTTCGGGTTTCGCACCGAACACTCATGCACACATCAAGTGCACCGCATCACGGAGCACATCCTCAGTAAATTTCTTCAGGGCTACCAAACTGGGGCACTTTTTCTCGACGTGGCGAAAGCTTTCGACAAGGTCTGGCACAACGGGCTAATATACAAACTATATGAGCTCGGTGTGCCAGATCGACTCGTACTTATCATACGAGATTTTCTCCGAAATCGAACCTTTCGTTACCGCGTCGAGGGAACGCGCTCCGAGGTTCACCCCATTTGTGCCGGAGTACCACAAGGCTCTGTCCTAGGTCCTACTTTATACACACTCTACACCAACGACATACCGCGCACTCGCGGTGTAGAGCTAGCCCTTTTCGCCGATGACACCGGCCTCTACGTGTCTGGATTTAAACCAGACGCTATTTGGAAACGCCTCCAATCTGCAGCCAACACCTCAGGGAAATGGTTTCGGAAATGGAGGATCGAGGTTAACCCCACCAAAAGTGCAGCCATTTACTTCTCTCGGCGCAACAAAACGCCGCATCTCCAAACTATAGAGTTATTTGATCGTCCAACTCTGGGAAAAGACAGTCAAATACTTAGGCGTCACATTAGATGAAAGACTCACCTTCGGTCCGCATGTCAACCGCGTACGGAATCGAGCAGCGTTCGTCCTAGGTCGTTTGCACCCGTTACTTAATAAAAATAGCAAAATGTCCCTGCGTAATAAAATTACACTTTACAAAGCGTGCATCCGACCCATAATGACATACGCAAGCCCCGTCTTTGCGCATGCCTCCCCGCGTCACATTCACCGACTTCAGGTAATACAAAATCGTTTCATGCGCAAGGCCACCGGTGCGCCGTGGTTCTTGCGTAACGAAAATCTACACATAGATCTTGAGCTGCCGACCATAGCTCAGTACCTGAAGCAGGCTTCTCGCCGATATTTCGACTCTGCCGTCACACACCGAAACCCTTTGATTGTAAGTGCCGCCACTTACAATCCCATCGCGAATCACAGATTTACCCGCGTCCGTAGGAGACCGAGGCACGCCCTCGACGACCCTGACGACGCAACCACCAGGCCCAAGCCCTTCATAAAACACAACACACAAACATTGTACCTCATATCGCCCCGCCGACGGCGAGGGCGTCGCAAACAAAGTTATTCGCGATACCGCCATGTCACTGGCCGGTTCTCTCCAGTCCATACAGATAGAAGCGTTGCTGGAGTTTCTTGCGCCACTTCTTCTCCAGCGCCCACGCATTCTGAAGTGGTGGTACAGGTAGTTAATAATAATAGTGATATTAATTAAGATAATCCTCTGTCAGAAGCAACTGACCGAGCCGAGGTTCGGCCCTCTTGGGCACCCTCGAGTCAGACGCTCTCGCGAAACAGGGTAACGGTCCAAGCCGAGGCTCCCTCTCGGGAGCCCTTGCGCTGGTTACCCATATATAGAGGTCTCGACTGAGAGCCATAAGCGCTCGGTCACCTCTCAACCCGGTGAAACTGTAAAAGCCCTGGGGCTAACAGCGGCCATCAGCCCGAAAAAAAAAAAAAAAAACGACGCATCCCATTTCAGTTCTCAAGGGTGACAACGCATCTGCATTATAATCCTTGTCAAGGATGAATGTAGATGTCATAGGTCGAGAAAGAAGTTGAAGTAATTAAATACGAATTTGTGTTAGTTTTTGTTTCTTCTTTACCCAACACCAAAGTAGTCGCAGGTGCTAAAGATAGTATTTTATTCGTTTATATAGCACATCTAACTATATATTTTTTAAAGAATGCTAGAAACGTTATCAACATTACTAACATTCCGATTAAACACTCGAAACTAAACCAAAAATTTTAGGAGATGTCAAATTTCACGACAAGTCAAATGGCAGATTCTAATCTACGAAATTAAGTTCCATCGACCGTTCCTAAACCATTAGCCTATTGACACTTCAAACATTCCTAGTAGCCTTATTTATATTTATTTATGCGTATAATTTAAACAAAAGAAGAAAAACTAATGAGAAACATTTTAAATCTCAAAGCGTAACAAAGAAAACAAAACCACAAAGTAATAAAAAATGCGTAAAGCATTTCAGGCGACAGTTCTTTCACTTGGACTGTTTTTAATTGTTCGAAATTCGGACGCCAAAGGTTTTTTAAGCATTTCAAATTCTTTGATTCCACGGACGTTAGCAACGATGGTGGACTGGATACCTACGCCGTTTTTAGAATCGTTTTAAATTAGACGTTTTATTATAAGCCTTACAATTTGGCTCATATAATGTATGTATCTGTTTATATGGGCTGTTTTTTATTTTATTTATTCTATTAACTGTTTTTTTATTATATTGAGAGAGTAACAAGACTCGCACACAGATCACCTGATGGTAATTGATTTCTGCGGCCCCATGACATCTACATTCATCGTTGACAAGGAATCATAATGCAGATGTGTTGTCACCCTTGAGGACTGAGATTGAATGCCTCGTCGCCTGTAATAAAGGCCTCCGGATCCCTACACTCACCAGATAAAACACAGCAGCATTATGCTGCTAAACCACGCCGATATTCTGTGAGGGCGTGGTCCGTGGATGTGGACAAACTGCAGTTTAGCTCTACCAGTTGTAGTTGTTTTTTTGCGCAATAAATGCTCATCCTTATTTCAGCCCATCCTAGTGATTTATTGCTGAACATGCCCCTCCACCGAATGTGGAAGAGTACGATCCTTATCTATCTACATAGATTGTCTCCCCGGAGACTTGCATAGGTCGGGTACAAGTCCTTTCTTACTCCCATTAAATATATAAAAATTTCGATAATAATTTATATATTCTTCTATGTGGTAGAGATACACTGCACTTTGTTTAGTTGGACCGGTGTGGGACGCTCTCATAGAATACCAGCGTAAAATAGCAGCGGTATGTTGCTGTTTTTCGTTTGGTGAGTGCAGGGATCCTAAGACCGCAGGTAACGAGGCATTCCATCTCAGTCCTCAAGGGTGACAACGCATCTGCATTACGACTCCTTGTCTAGGAGGAATATAAAGACATGGGCTGCACGAATCACTTACCATCAGGTGAACGTGAACATGTGCTCGTTTGTTACTCTCAATGTAATAAAAATAGGATTAAAAATGTTCTCTAAAAAACACCAATTGTGAAATTTGTGTCTGTATATATGTGTATGTGCATTTTGAGATAACACTCGCTTTTAATTCACGGTACGCACAGCATTTCAAAGACATGCGTCAACCATACCCTAACATCCTCTGAAGCCAGGAAGTATAAGCCCAATAGTGGAGTTTACGAATATATATATAAATAGGCTGTTGCTATATTTTTATTACGCAATAAATAAAATTGAAAAATGAATGCAGCAAGGCGGCACTTTAACTCGAAAGCCACAGTATACTCATAAAAGAACGTCAGGAAATTTGCATCGGCCGGTCATCAAACGGAATTAATTGGATCCCCACACACTTACAGCACGCCCCGCGAGGCGTGAACGTCGCTTGATTGTATGAAGTCTAACATTTTAAATTTTTTTACACGTACACTGTGATAAGTACAGTTTTATTACAGGGATATTGTGATCACATGTATTTAATTTAATGTGTTTAAAATGAGAACGAATCCATAGAACTTTTTTTACATACCCACCCCTAAGGGGCAAGGATGGGTTATACTGTTACTTATTATAATTAGTTAGTGCTTTCGGACACATCTGCGGGCCCGACTTCGCCAGCCGACCAGGTGCCAGAGACCCTTCTGTGGGAGGACTTCCTCCTACGGAACACGAACGGCAATGGAGGGCAGGAAAGCCAAACAATCCCAACCTACGTCGGATTTGGTCTACGGCCCCGCTGCCGATCGACGTTCGGCCGCGGAGGACAGGGAGAGCGGTAAGGAAACACTGACGCTCCTCTTCCACCGCGGCCCCACCTCGGCTACTGAGAGTGGGGAAGATGGTCCCTCGCACCGTGACTTCCACCCCCGCAGTCTGCCGACACCCTTCCGAGGCGAGCTCAGTCGGAGCAGCCTCCTCGGCCGGCCACAGAGCGCCTTAGGCCCGCCGTTTGGGTTCCTCTTAGCTTCACCGTGGGTGACCAAGCCATGGTTACTGAGCCCCCACGACAAGTCGAGAACCCTCGAGGGGGAGGTTCTAAACACTGAATTACCACGACTCAATTGTACATATCAAATAATGTAAAATCAGTCATTCAGAATAGAATTATACGTAATACAATAATACAGATTAAAATTAAAAAAAAGGAAAACTACATTATATCGAAACGTTAATAACATTTTAAATAATGTACAAAATATAAGGCTTTTGTTTCCATTATTTCTCAGTTCACACTGAATAATGCCGCTGATGCGTATTTTTATTACTAGGACCACATAACGCACGACTGGAAAACAGAGCAGAGCTGCATTCTACATTCTAATTTAGATTTAATATCAAGGAAATTAGGTTTAGTTTTCATCACGCTGTAAATTAAAATGGACTTGTATGAAAAATATTAGCTACATTTTATTTCGAATCGCCATAAGTTGGCACGCTCGTGTGATTATTCAAGCCGTAATGACAGTATATATAATACAAAATATATGTGTTTTATTACAATTGTTTCACCACATGCTTGACGATGAAGGAAAACTTGGTGAGAAAGGTGGAACGTGCCTATGCCTAAGATACATATATATAAATACAAAAAATATTTCGTTATGCCCTTATGAATTTATTCTATAAATAAGGCATTAAAGGATATGTTGTATAGGTAATGTTTCTTTCTATTATTGGTTAATTAAACCATGTGTTGCTCTGTAATCAAAGTTTTATTTGAATGATTATAAATTCAACAACTAAACCTATTCACTATAACGCTCTTTACTGACGTAAACCTACCCGTAATCAAAGAAACGACATTTAACGTTTATTATTCCCCGTATCAATCTTTTCTTCAATATTTTTAACACTTAAACAAAATATTAAATTACACTCCATCTTTCATACCTCTCAGATAATGACAGCTACGCTTTACCGACGTAGCAGATTGCATTCCTTACACCGCCATCTGTCGTGATTTACACAGCAAAGAAAATGTTATTTCTGAATTTGCCGATTTTTTTTTATTACTTTTAAAGTAACAAACGAGCACACAGTTCACCTGGTGGTAAGTGACTCCTGCGGCCCATGACATCTATATTCATCCTTAACAAGGAATCATAATGCAGGTGGGTTTTCACCCTTCAGGACTGAGATCGAATGCCCCTTCACCCGTAGTTAAGGTCTCCGGATTCTTACAATGACCAGACGAAACACTTCATCATTATGCTGTTATTTCCCGTTGGTATTCTGTGAGGGCGTGGTCCTTCGCTGGTCGAGCTGACCTATTCATCCTAAAAACTACAGCGTAGCTCTACCACTATTATATATATTATATAATTTCAAGGGGGTTTTCCAATTTTTATTTTCATCGAAACTTAATTCGGAGTATTACTAATATTTAAAAAAAAATGAACAAATCCGTTTTCAAGCGGTACCAACGAACAGAATTTATTTTTTATTAATATAGATATTTATGTTCATAAAAACAATTGGATAGGAAATAATCTATTGTCACCCTGCACTTAGCCGTGATACGTTAGCTCCCAGATTAATTGGATTCTATCACGATTTTAGCTTAGTCTTTTTGACTGGCAATTTAATTAGCATTTCCGATACGAGTCTAGCGATCTATTTTCTTTTTTTACTGGTATTGTCATTTCTATAGAATTACGAGCTAAATGTCACTGAGTCGAATCAAATTAAATGTCTTTAACAAAATAAAGGAACGTAAGAGTGGTAAAGTCATATTGTATTTTTTTTCTAGTTGAAACATAATTGGGTAGCCACGATCTATGAAGAGACATGTTGACACAAATTAGAAAAATATCGCCACAGTTTCGTAGACTTCCTGTGACCTTATAACTGGCGATCTATATCTACCTAATCCTCATGGTTGACAACGCACAAAAAAATAGATGCCATATTATATATGGCATCTATTTTTTTATGCTTTATATATCTTGATTTATAAAACCGCCTTTATGCATTAATTTATACCACCTTTATGATTAATAAAAAATACATAAGAATTTAAAAGGAATTAGGACTAAATGTATCATCTTTTTTATCACATTAGAGTATCAAACGAGCACACAGTTCACCTGATGGTAAGTGATTCCTGCGGCCCATAACATCTTCATTCATCCTTGACAAGGAATCATAATGCAGATGCATTGTCGTTGACCCTTGAGGACTGAGATGGAATGCCTCGTCACCAGGAAGATCACTCACCAGACGAAACACAGCAGCATTATGCTGCTATTTTACACTGATATTCTGTGAGGGCGTGGTCCTACCCGTGGTCCCATTCATTACTCAGCTAGACACAAACTGCAGTGTAGCTTTACTTTACTAAAAACCACGTATCTTTAGGTAATTTGTAAATACATTAAAAATAAGCGACGATAACGGCCACAAAACATGAACTAAAAGCGAGCGCTTGCACTCGGAGCTACCACGGCTCATAATGGGGACGTCGTTATTGTTAAGAAATAAGTTGTTTATTATGGCCACATCCAAAGACGGTCATATGATGAAGCTTAACCTAGACATTTTTTTTGTATAGAATCAAACAGTCAAGCAGCTCATAAGATGGCAAGTGATTACCTCCGCTCTACGAACATTCACAACACTAGAGGAGTCCCTAATGCGCTGCCGGCCTTTAAGTTAGGTGTAGCCTACACCTTTTCTTGAAGGTCCCTAAGTCGTATCACTTCTAAATACTGCTGGCGACAGCTGATTCTGCAGAGTTGTTGTGCGTGGCACTAAACTTGGTAGAAAGCGCACAGTGGTGGATTCATGAATTCTGTTTGATATTTAAACACAGCGGCTAGAATTAATCCGGACAACTGCCCATAGTAGTTCGATAAAAAATGCAACAAAGAGATACAACATCTCTTTTCTTTAGAGGACAATTTGGCCTTGTCCTCCAAGTGACTACAAAACTAAACGTCGCTTGATATGTCAACGCGAAGGATTTCGATACTAGCTGAACTAGCACTCACTCGACCCGTTCTTTTCTTCGAAGTGCAATATATTCGGAGGAAGTTTTAGATGTATTGTCAGGGACTTGGGACATACATATAAACACACATACATATAATATAACCAGCCCCGAAAAACAACAATTAGTGATGCAAAAAGTTTTAGACAGTGTTAGTACATTGCAGGTTGTTTCTAGTCGCATAATGAATAGGTCAGCTCGAATGAATAGGTCCGAAGTAGGACCACGCCCTCACAGAATACCTGTGTAAAATAGCAGCAGTGTAGGTATCCGGAGACCTCTGTTACTGGTAACGAGGCATCTCTCTCCTCAAGGGTGACAACGCATCTGCATTATGATTCCTTGTCAAGGATGAAGGTAGAGTAGATGTCATGGGCCGCAGGAATCACTTACCATCAGGTAAACTGTGTGCTCGTTTGTTATCCTCAATGTTATAATAATAAAAAAAACAAATCTCCTCGACTGGTAATCGAAGCCAGCAACCGTAACCCTACGCCAAGTACTCTAAACACTACAAAACGTTCACACACTACAATATTATATATAATACGCAATAACCATACAGTTATCCAATTAAGTTGACAAGAAGCTTTCGCAGTCGTTACTGGACTTCATTGGTCAGTATTCAATATACAGTAGCCAACACGACCCGTGTTATTATTGATTCTAGCAAACAAGGATATATACATTTATAGATCATTAAATGTTAAATACACAGGTGACATCAGAAGAACTAATTAAGTTTTTGTCCTCGCCCAGTGCAAGATGTTAGCTTGTCGATTGCGTTTGGTCCAAGTTTAAGTGGCTATCTCGAATATAATTATATAAATGGTTTCGAGTATCATTCCCGAATATTAACGTCGTAGGTTAGAATAAGCTATTCTATCTTTTTTATCTTTTTATGTATGTGTGTGTTGTGAGGTAACTAGTACAATGTTATGTGTTGCCTATTCTGTTGTATGTATTAGAAGCATGTAACTCAAATAAATCTGCAATAGACAAACTTAATACATTCGAAGTATATATATACAGAAGGATGTTAAATATTTAATAGGTAGATAGAGTAACAAATCAAACAGTGCTTAGTTAAATGAAGAAGACAATGGAAGTTATACTCACCGTTAAAAGGAGAAAAATGGGATATTATGGACGTATATAACGAAATAACAAATACGCCAACACAACAAATATAATAGAAGGAAAAATTGAAGGAAGAAGAGGTAGCGGAAGACCCAGAACAACATGGTGTGGTAATATCAGGGACCGGACTGGTATTAAAGACGCTACCCCTCTCAGTAGAGTGGCGAAAAATTGACATGACTACCACATGATGAGTGCTGACATCCACCAGGATATGGTACGACAAGAACAAGAAGTGTATGTGTATTGCTGTTGCCTTCCGGCCTCTACAGCTTCATCGAAACAGACTCGCGAGACGCGAGTAAGGAGTGCGACTACACTGCTGGACGAAGAACGACGACAGACGTGGGCGAGCAACGATCCGTGGGTCCCTCCTAAGAAGGTGCGAGACCTCGGCTCGGATTGTAATCGCAATGGAGAGCTGTTCTATCGTAAACCATCTCCTACTACAAGTATTTCAGGGTGCACCTGCTGGACTGCTATTGGACGAGACTCTGGTGACTTTTAACTTTTTCTGGTGACTGGAAAATTTTAGCGGAAAATTCATCTGAAGGGATAATTTTAAAATTGGTAGTCACGTTGCAGTTTGTTTTTAACTGGAGCTAGAATGGGTCAGCTTGACTGATAGCAATATGAAACGGCAACATAACGCTGCTGTGTTTGGTATGATGAGTGTAGCAATCCGGGGACTGGTAACGAGGCAATCCATCTCAGTTATCAGGGGGAAAACGCATGCGTATTATGATTCCTCATCGTGGATGAATGTGGATTTCATCATCTGCAGGAATCACTCACCATTAGGTAAAATGTGGGTTGATTGTTCACCACTAATATAATTTAAAAAAATTAACATTAAAATCTAACTGCTAGTGAAAGGGAGTTTTAAGCTAACCGCAAGGATACAAGCAAGGGTCCACTATGAACGTTGAGAGAACTTACCTAAAGGAAAGTGCTTTTACACTTAAAAACTTACGTTAAACTTTTGCTTAGATTTAAGCAAAAGCTAATACTATTTTTTTTGTCGTGCTTATAAATAATATTCCCAAATTTAGGTGTCTCGCCGATATGAAACTTAAGACTTGCTTGCATATATAATCGTGGCTTATAACTAACTTTTAAATAAAAAGAAAATACACAATAGTCTAGAGTAGCCAACTTAAATAAAAAAATACAAATAAAATCGCTATTCGCTTGTGAATTAAATAGCCCTCGAACCATACTAAGTTAAGATGCAGCCTCCAGCACGCGCCGAGTCGACAGGTGCAAGGCGCGTGCCACCGTTTAAGGCGAAGCTTGTTTCCTAGAAGCTTATAGGAAACGTGGTATTCTTGGATGACAGCAATTACCATTATATAGGAATGGTGCTCTGGTGCTCTATAATAGGATATAGGAGAATAAGATATTTTTTTTTTCGGAAATTGCCAGCAATCCGCCAGCTTACTACGTGTTTTGTTAAGAAGATGACCCATTAGAAAGAGGGACCTATGATTTTAACAATTGTGAGTTTGAATCATACTTGCTTGTACCAAGACTTTCCAAGCTGTAATGTTGTGTTGTTTGTTGTTGTTTCCAAGAGTTCATGCATTTATTGCAGTTGAAGTGATAGAACCACGCTGCACGATTATTTCCAGCTGCAGCATAAATGGGTCGGGGTGACCAGCGATGGACAATACTTTAACTGCGAGAAATAACAGTATAACGTTGTGTGTCGTATGATAAGTGTAAGGAAGCGGTGACCCAGTAACAGACATTACTAGTAACCCTCTGCTATGTTTCTTGTGGTGATAGAAGAGAGATCAGGATCTGATTAGGAGTAACAAGATTTTTCTTAGGGGCTGACTAAAGCGTGGGCGATTTCGACCATTGCTGAGTATATGGCAGGTGAACTGTGTCCTCATTTCTCACTCTATGTTTTATATAATTGGTACATATTTTTCCAGACCAACGTTCAAAGAAGCTTTTAATATTGTACGTAAGTATTCGAACTATTGAATCATAATTATATACATTTAATCATACATAGAAATTATTTCAAATATTCCTGAAACAAAACACCATCGTTACTGGATTTATAAGTCTATACAACACTTGACTATGAAGCTTCCTTTTTCTTGACAATTCTCGCATGTAAATTATTATGTGTTTTATGCAATCATGTTATTTATAACGAAAACAATGTTATAACTTAGTTAAAACGTATAATAAAAAGTCTCGCCATAATAGCATTTTCTGTTGAACTACTATTTTTGGCTCCTTTAAGCCTTCTTTTTGCGGCTGTAAAAATATCGGTTGATCAAAAGTATTGAGTCAAATATTATTTAATACAATAAATTAACTAACACATTTAGCAACAGTAGAGCAACACTGCAGTTTGTTTCAAGCTGCAGAATGAGTTGTTCAGCTCGACCGGGGTAGGACCACGCCCTCACAGAATACCAGGGTGACAAAATATCTGCATTATGATTCCTTGTCAAGGATGAATGTAGATGTCATGGGCCGCTGAAATCACTTGCCATTAGATGGACTCGGTTTGTTACTCTCAATGTTTTAAAAAAAAGTAGTGTATTATTAATTTGTTTCACCAACTGTTCAGTACATTTAATTATAAAACAATGGACTAATTAACCACTACCATTTGGAAATAATCCATGCGTGATGGCCGGGTAGCAAGGAGCTTCCGCACCTCGTGACAGTAATTCATCACATCAGCCAGATTTAGGGAAACTTTACATATTGTTGAGGAAAGACGTGGATGTCAAGGGCGGCAATTATCACAGATTACCAGGTGAACTGTATGCTCGTTTCTTATCCCTATAATTCTAATCCTCTACTATTTCAAAACTAAAAACACTTCTAGAGTAACTAAGTAAGAACATAAGACTGTGCTCTCAAACATTTGGACTAAACAAAATTATATTCTACAAAGATATCTTTAATCAGGCTCAACTTTAGTTCAGTATTGAACGCAGACGTTCTACACAGATTTCTATGAACAAGAAACATTTTAGAAATCGAAAATTCAAATGTTCTCATAAAATTATTAATTTATTATCAATATTCCTCATACATATGCACTACTCTATCATACATATTAAACCCATTCCATTATCGTTAGATATGTCACTTATTAATTTACGTGTTTTTATATTTATACCAACATATTTGCCAACTTCTAAAGTACATAAATAATAATGTATACACAATATAAACAGTAATTGGCATTATTTTGTTTGTAAATTTATTTCTACTGTAACGGATCGTTTTTGTATCAAATAAATAAGATTCATGGCAATCTATTTTTTAATATGGCAGCGGGCGACTTTATTACTACAAATGACACTACCGCGCATGGTTTATATAAATACTTACCCATTAATCATATAAAATAATTCAAGATTAATAAGATTCGATCCTGAAACTCAGGTCAGAGATTCTATCCATCGATCGTTTATTAAGTACCATACTAGCAGTTCTTGCATTCTTACATTAATATGACATTTACGATACTAAAAATAAATTAATCGACGTAGTGCTTACTAAGTCAGCAATTTATCTTCATCTAAGAGACCATAACATCTCCAAGACTATAATGCCAAGGGCACAGGTGGACAGTATACAAAACGAACTCATTATAGTTTTTTTCACTAAGCCACCTGCGAGCAAGGTGCGTTTCCATCACCTGCTAGTGAGCGTCTGTCATAGTTGAAGTTCCAATAACTATCGAATATTTTATTGTTTATGTATAAATTTAATAATTACATATTCAAGTCTATATGAGGAAGCCTGCTAGTCTAAGAAATTATTAAAAACAAAATATTTCAACGACATGTGAGGGCGGACCTCGTTAATAAATATTTCAAGTGGTGATTTATCGAGTCAGGAAACCTGTGTGAAATAAATATGAAAAATATTTCCGCAGTCGAGCCGCGTAGTGGACAGCGCTTTAACACGCTCTAGACAGGCGGTCTATGTCCAGCGGTGGTATTTATATAAACAGGCAGTTAGTTCACTTTTATCTTTTTACAAGTATTTTTTTATTACATTGAGAGTAACAAACGAGCACACGATGTCAAGTAAATCCTGCGGCCCGTGAAATCCACATTCATCCTTGACAAGGAATCACAATGCAGGTGCGTTGTCACCCTTGAGGACCGAGATGGAAAGCCTCGCCAACAGTAATAAAGGTCTCCGGATCCCTGCACTCACCAGACGAAACACAGCAGCGTTATGCTGCTATTTCACGCTGGTATTCTGTGAGGGTGTGGTTCTACCTCGGTCGAGCTGACCCATTAATTCCGTAGCTAGAAACAAGCTCTACCCTGTATGCATTAAAGACTAGTACCACTTTAAGCGATGCCCTATTCAAGTTTGAGGAAAGTAGATGGAAGCAGTTGGCTCAGGATAGTGATTTGTGGCTTATGTTAGGCTGATGATAGAAAATTTATTTCTACCCTCATAACCCTCGTGGGTTATCCTGGTTTACGAAGCTATAAATCCCTCATAATATCGTTTATGAGAGTATTCATATTTAGTTTCCTTTAACAAATGTCTTATAAGTTGTACATGTGAACTTCTTTTGATGCCCGGTGGAAACTGTTTTCACAGTGGAAGAGTCATACTGTGGCTTTCTTCTAGCCACGGCACAAATGTGTCGCAAATGCACCATGCGTTCACATAAATCCGACACAGTAACTGGAAGCGAGGTGATCCATTCTCAGTCCCCAGGGTTGCCTTCTCATGTGAATCGTAAATATTTACTGGACATGGCTTTAAATTATTATGGTCCGCAGTCATCGCTAACCATCAGGTGGTCAGTACTTAAAAACTTAAACAAAATATGTTCGGCTCTATCGGTATTTCTGAAGTAAGGGGGAGGGGGGGGGGGGTATATACATACGGACAAATGGAATGGGTTGAACTTTTAACATATATTTTAAATTAAATACAATAAGTAGCAAACGAGCAACTCCTGATGGTAAGTGACTACCGCTGACCGTGGACATCCACAACACCAATGTAAACGCGCTCTTTTTTTAAAGGTTTTCCGGTATCTTGTCTACAATGCCACCTGATGTAAAGTGGTAATGTAGACGCAGATGGTAGAATACACTAGCTCAGCTAATGCCTATTCACTCTTCTCTAAAAGACACCCACGTCATACTCGGACGGAAAGACCGCCGCAGGTAAATTATTTAAATACACTAGCTCTATTAATTGGTAACACTATCCGATGTTAACCTTTATACATTTTTATCATAGAACAATGTCAGGTTTCCCCGTTCAAGGGTAGGACCTTTATTGTTATATCGTAAAAGTGTTAATTAAAAGGAACAAACAAAAGCTTTTTGTGCTCCATCTCCCCTTTTTACAGCAATAATATTACGAAATGATAAAAGCGTGCAGGTATGTTAATTGATACATTCGTATATAATACGCACACTTACAATAGTAAAGTATATTAATATACTTTATATATATATATATATATATATATAAAGAAATAGTTATTATAGAACATTTCTTTAATTTTAATTTAGCCGTGACTCACTCCGTTGGTAAAGAAGTGTGCAGTCGGGCTCGGTCGACAGATGGCGGTATAAGGGATGCAATCTACTACGTTGGTAAAGCGGGGCTGTCTTTGTCTGAGAGGTTTGAAAGATATAAGAGTGTAATTTATTATTGTGTTCAAGTGTTAAAAATATTGAAGAAAAGATTGAGATTGTGAATAATGTTTTTGTTTGAAATTGATCCTTATGTTAGATACTTCACTTTTAAATTAAACAATAAATAGGACAAAAATATGTTCAACGATTTATCATTTATTAGAAAAACAATATAAATCCCATTAAACAAGTGCACATTACATTACGGACAAACATTTTAATCAGTTTTATGGTATGAACAATACTGGTCAACTAATTAGAAACGACAACAAAAAAGTATAAAAAACAATATTTCGTTAAGTATTAGTAATTTTTTCTATCGAGTTTAAATCCGGACTATTTGCTGGTCAGTCTAAAACGGATAAACGCTGTTTGCTAAGGAAACATTGCACGCTATTGGCCGTGTGTTTAGGGTCATTGTCATGCTGAAAGATCCAGGTTACAGGCAAATGATCGTCCGAGTAGGAATCTATAATACAATAGGTACAATGGTACCTTCAATCTTCCGACCGGGTCCAACTCCTTCAGAAAAACACCACCAAACTTGTGTGATGTTACCGCCACCATGCTTGACTATACTCCTTGGGTATTTATAATTAAAAGCATTGTTTACGGGGCGTCTTACTTAGCGCTTTCCATCGGAATTTAGCATATTTATTTTTGTTTCATCTGAGAATATATTTTTTTCCATTCTCGTATTTTTTAGCGAATAATACTCGCTTCTGTCGGTGTTGCTTGGTAAGAAGCGGTACCTTTCGAGAGATTTTTCCAAATAATTTAGCTTCCACTAATCTCCGGCGTATCAGTTTTGACGAGATGTTTCTCGGGTCATCTGGCGAAAAAACTTAATTTTTAATCTGGTTGGAGCCTTTACTTAGATCTTTTTTAGCAATACGAACGATTAGCTGAAATATCTACGCATGAATATTTTTTAGAATTGCTTGTTACTATAAAAAAAAACATACTATAATGAATTAAAATTAAATTAAAAATTTGGTTCAAAATTAAACTATTATACTATTTTCACAATGTCAGGCACTTTATAATTTTTATATTAAATTAAATATCCTACAAAAATAAACTTCTTGTATTTGATAAAAATATCAATATTATTGTTAGTGGCAGATAAATAAGTAAACTATATAAAGGTAGGTGCAGGGTAGAGATCTATTTGTATATAATATTGAGAGAGGAGTTTTCGAAGGCGAGCATAATTCGTCTCACGGATTTGCATAATTTTTAAATTTTTAACCCATTTTTTTTGAGTAGGCTATGACTGTATTCCTTATACTCTTACATCCACCTTTAACAAAGGTTAAAAGCGTTAAAAGCGTTGTCACTCCCAAGATCCCGGAGATAAAATACTTCGTTAAACAGACGTAATACATACATACTAATAAACAAATGGACACACACAAACCCACCCATACACGTACACACGTCCACCCAGGTATAAACATAAAATCACCTAAATTGCTAGTTGAATACTGTTCATAAATAGCTAACCAAGTGTGTAATCCTTAATTGTGCTTTATTTATTATAATTAGTTCTTTTATAACATGCTTTGTAAGTCACTGTTGGATTATCTTATTAATAAATAAATAAACCGGTTTTCCTGATCTCTACACTTACCAAAGGAAACAAAGCTTAATCTTGCCGTTTTGTACCGGTGTTCTGTGAGCGCATGGTTTTGCACCGTCGCACTGATTCATTCACTCTGCATCTAGAAAGAAGCTGCATTTTAGTTCTACCATCAAAACTTATCACTGTGGCATGATTCTGATTGATGAAATTTATGAGTGCTAGGCAATCCTAATGCGTTATTTTGTTGTGAATGATGTCATCAAGCCTGATAATAAAACCTTTGATGTGTCCTAAAGGATGACAACGTTTCTTACCCTTAACTATTTTCGAAGTGGAACTGTTTCATACACGATGAGAGTGAAATATTAACGTCAATTTGAGTGCAACTTTATACATGCAATGCAAAAGGACATTAGGTACAACACTTTACCCGTTTTTTCTCCCTCTTTTTTGCCTGTTATTGGATCCAAAAAGGTGAAAAATGATTTAGATACACCATTTATATTTGATCACTTCATATATTTTCCACAAAAAGGCACCCCGCCTTGTAAAGGGGTGGTTTGTTGCCAATTTCTTTACTCACCAGATCAAACAAGTTGCTGTTTTAGTATTTTTTTTTGGTTAGAGGTGCTACAACATCGGACGTCCCATAAAGTTTATAGCTGCAATGTGGCAATGTCTTTTTACCCTTTACTATAATCCTTCTCGTGTCTAATCAGATAATCTTGCGGTGCAAATAATAGTTAATCATAATATTTCCTTTGAAAACAAATAATCATAAACGCTATGCTATTAAAAAAAAATCGTGAAATACCTCGAATTAATATTTTTAGTACAGCACTATAATGAATCCCCTATATCAATGTCTGCCAAGTGTCAACAGCGCTGTATATTGTATAGTGGCTTCAGTATTTGCAAGCATAAAAAGACTGACGCATACTCGCTTTCCCAAATCCAATATAATATAAACATATGGAATAAGGGTGACAAAAGAGCACAGTTCACCTTATAATTCAAAGATTCATATTTGTTATCTTCCTTTATCTCTAGGATGGAATGCTTCCCTATAAAAAAATCCCAAGATGGTCTTCGGATCTTATAGTAGTATTTCACGCCGGCAATCCTTCAGAGTCCTTCCGGCAGAGACGACACACACGCTGCTGCTAGGAATAAGCTGCAGGTTGGCTCTACCTACTCGTATCTTAAAATTTCGATGATAGGCTAAGTCAATTTTTAGATCAAATATTTTTATTATTGACCAATAATAAGCTTCGGACAGCAATTGCTAACCTGTTTTGGTTCCATAGGCTTTCTTTTGCAGTTCTATATATGTGTATATAATATAATTTATTACATATTGTAGGATCTCATTATACTTCTATTATGTTATAATAAAATTATAAGTTAACTTATTAATTATATTATGATTTTTCAGGCACCGACTCGAGAGTTGGCTTTGGCTTTGCATTCGGCAACCATGCGGACTTTCAGGTCATGTTCGAGCTGGGACCACAAACCAATAAGTAAGACTTTTCATTAAAAACTTTATATGTTTTTTAGTTGTGATACCCTTTTTGAAGTGGAAATTATACTAGTATCTAGTGGTTGTGAAATCGGGGCTCGACTACAGTACATACGGTTCGTTAGGTATAGTAGTTATGGCCACAGTATGCCTTGTGGCATTATCACTTAATAGCATTAAAATATCTTCGCCCTTTTCTAATTAGCCACAAAATTACTTCACAAATCAAAAGGATACGAAAAAGGTAAAGCGTATCGAAACCTGAATACAACAGGGTCCGATGACCTGTGCAGGAAATTGGTGATATTGTTCTTTTGAAAGGGGAGAGAAGACAATGGCTTAAAGAAACCTTTAGAAAACAGTCACGAATGTTGAAATACGGGAAGAAATATTCTTTAAAGAGCAAAAGAAGTAAGTAATCAACGAAATAAAGCTGAGTAGTGTCGGTGCTTTGTGTTTCGTATAATGTACGAGATTATTTTACGATGGTTATGTATTTAATTATTATTGCTGCATATTCATTTGTAGCTACGTCTTTTAACTACGCAGCTGGTCAATAAGATAAATAAAATGAAAATAAAATAAACAAAGGATCATGGTCTTCTGATCAATTTCACCCACAGGGATACCTTCTGGTTATCGCCAGATGACATCACCTGCGCAGAATATTTTATAGTGACGTAAGCGTTTGGGCAAACACACAGGCACCCACTAATCGTTCCCTTCCCTAGGTCCGATGTAATGCATGTGCAATTAGATCGGAGGAAGATTCAGATGCAGTATCAGGGACACGGGACATACAGACAATACACCCCCAAACTCGAAAATCAATAATTTGTGATGCACAAATATTGTTACTCGGCTGAGAATCGAAGCCGGGATCCGCAATCCATTAGCCAGGTATTCTAGTCACTACACCACGTGGCCGTCAAAGAATAAATAAACATATACAATATAAGGACCAACGAGACGAGAGTCCTAGAATAGGGAAGTCCAAACGGTCGAGAGTTACGGCTAAAGTGAAAGAAACCTGCGAACCATAAGATCGGCGGGGCACCACCTTCTACATTTGAATCCGGATCAGCCCATCACGGAGCTCCAAACGCCTCAGATGATTCGAGATGCTAGTTGGATTAACCCATTTGCAGATACGACTACGGGTATAATTTCATTCCTCATACGCCACGCGAACCCCGTACATACCTTACAAATTATAATATTATTAAATAAATAGTGTGTGTAGTTAAATTCTTAACATCATAAACGAAGATTTCCTTTCAATTAACTATGAGCACGTCGTAAATCGTCAATACACGTTGATCATTATTTAAAATTGCTTAATGTCAATTGGAGTGTGTCAAACATACACAGTAAGTTTATTTGAGAGTATCGTCCTTCCAAGGTAGACCTAAGATCTATATTCTTATCGATATAAATTTCAAGGGCCGCAGAAACCCTTCATCCATTCATCATCACAGGTCAACCATGTGCTGTGTGCTCGTTTGTTATACTCTAATTTTATTCTCTTTTATTGTATTGAGGGTAACGAATAGTTCACTCTCAAGTGATTCCTACGACCTACTCCTACCACATTTATACTCGAAACCATCATAACGTTAATGAAAACACATGCGTTATCGCCCCAATGAAAACCAGAACTCCTCGTCACCGTACACTCACCGAACGAAACAGCGACATTATACTGCTATTATTTGATACTATTCTGTGAGGACACCTTGGTCGAGCCAACCCATACAGACCACAGCGAGACACTAATTGCAGCGTCGCTCACTGTTAAAAAATGGTAAACATTTTAACATAAAAAATCGTAAACAATTACCACGACTCTTGCAAAATATAAATTAGAGAATATTTTCCACTGGCGTTATTTACTCTCACAAAGGAATACAACAAAACAATCACAACTACAACTGTCCCTTTCACATGGACACAGATCGCATTCCTGTAACGATCGGACTATTCGGACAATCTGGACCGGACGTACCGTGCGCCACTGTGTGAGAAATTTTAAACTGTGGACGTACGTTTCCGGCGAGCTACGAAAACTGTTAGGTCTGAAAAAAATATTTCTATTACTCCGAGACTCTTCTTCAATCAAACAGAATAAATTCACATTTTTTATTTACTACTAGATTTTGCGAGCTTTGCCCATAACCCTCACTCTAGATGCGCATATTGTACCTATGCCAATCAATATTGAAGAACCCAACTCAACAGTGGTACAGACACTAAAGACTATCAACGAAGAGAACCCTAAATACAAGAAATTTTTATCTACACGAAATTAATCATAACGAAAAATAAAAGGAGTAGAAATTAGAAGTTCGTTTACCGATTTTCATTAATAGCCAATTCAGATTGGATATATTTTAAAACTGCACTAGTAGACAGTCTGCTTCCCTCGTACGTTTCCTAGGCGATACTATCACAAACAAGTAGGAGAACTGGAAGGTAAAGAAGTCCAAGGACAATCGAATAACTTGTACTTGGATACTATCATAGTCGTCATGGATAATAACGTATGTGTAAAAAGACTGATGCTATCCATTTATGTGAACTGTGAGTACGCTTATCACCCGCATTATCATTATTATATTTTTTTTAGGAAAAGAATATTAGCAATGCTATTACAACATTACTACAATTCCGGTTAACCACTCCAACTAAGCTGAAAATGCTTGTCCTAGGAGATAGTCCACGACAATAGTCGAATGGTGGATTCGATACTACCACTTTAAAATTCGCAGAACGTACCATTAGCCTATTGACGCTTGAAGTCGATTTAGTTAAAACCACGTGGCCACGGTACAGGACCTAAGGATAGCATAACGATGCTATGTTTCGATTCGTAAGCTTAAGACCCAGTTATAAATAGTGAGCATTGCATCTCAATTCCCAAGGGGAGGATGGATGTATGTAGGTTTTATGGGTCATTACTTAACTGGATTACTTCGGCCTGGAGATGACAACAGTATTCCACGTGAGGCTGCACTTGCGCCTTGTAAACTAGAAAGTGGTCGGCCAATTCGATATACATACATTAACTCGGAACTGAATATTGGTCGATATGTCAACACAAAGGATTGATATATACAAGATATCGTATTTTGTGAAAGTAGTTATTTAGTAAATGAGCCGACCCATTCATGTGCAGTTAGTTTTGCGGACTCTACCTCGTAAAATAACATAACATAAGTATATTTATATATTTTAATATGAATAGTAATAAATATTTCGTTTGACAGAAGGAAATAATGATCATATAATAAACCATCTCTGCCAAGATTTAAGTTAAATTGAATACGATAGTAAGAATATGAAAAGTATGCTATTTCGATTGTATAATGCTCTACTCCATTTTTCGTAGCTCCAACGAAGTGACACAAAACACGAAAAACCGTTGAAATTGAAATTTTTCGAATTCTCTTGCACGTTTCGATACTGGCGGTCAATATCTAGGAAATACTTGCAATGGGACAGAGCAAATCTAAATTGGAAATGGGGAATTTTGTATCTACAAATCAGATTTAAGCAGTTGCTTGTAGACAGTCTGCTACGGTTGCATGGATATAATAATTTCAAATTTAAAACTAAATTCGGTCCTGGTCTATTTGAAACAGTGATATTTTTATGTTATTATTTGAAGAAGCTACAGAATATATACATATAAACCCACACAAACTGACACATGCACATGCAAGAGAATATATTAGTAATAGTTGGTAGTAGTAGATACTGTTGTTGTCTGATCAAACTTACTTATTCATTTCCTTTGTTGCGTATAAACACTGTGTAAAATATAACTTTCAGATGGTGATCGGGAAGCCTTCAATCCTCCGACTGCAGCATTACATCTAAGGGAGATGTAATGCAGGAGGGAGTGGCTGAAAACCAGCGCCGCACCGGTCTATAATCCTGTGACAGCAAAGGCCGCTTCCGTTATCCAAAGTGTACAATATTGTTTATGTAAATTTGTTTATTTTTTCTTTGGCAATAAACTGTTATTATTTTGATTATTATTGAATTATTCCTCGGTTGATTCCGACTACGGCGATAACTACAGTATATAACTACATGATCACTGCACGGAAGAACCCTCCCAGCTTCAGTTTTCGATTATAGGTTGTAATGGCAGTCTTAACAGAATTAATGATAATGGTGACGTCCTGTTAGATTTCCGCCACGGGACAATATAATAAATACTGTGCAAGTATTTATTATATTGTCATACAAATTTCTCTACCTCATTCGTCCCACCTCTTTCCTATTTAGATTTAATGCATGTGCGTTAAGGTCGGACATAGGTTTGCATGCATGAATTTACCCAGACCCGAAACCCAACAATTTATGGTACACAAATATTGCTCAAGTAGTGTTAGTCAAGGTTCCTCCAAGCCAACCTGTCAAGGACCTCTGCAGCTTTATGTAATTAGCCTCGCGAGCGGGGGACTCTGAGTAGGGGGACAACGGCGATGCTGCAAAACTGTCGCGAAGACTGCTGCTGCACCACCTCTGTGGACAAAGAACGTCGACGACAACAGAGAGGGGGCGATAATACGATCCGAGGGCTCCTCACAAGGAGGTACGAAACCTGGACTCGGATCGTTATCTAAAGGGAGGACCTCATTCTTCCTCAATAAAAGTCATAATATATTGTCTCCCTTGGAGACTATGGTGCAATACGTTTAGCAATAAGGGACGCACGAAAAGCAGCAGCATTATGCTGCTATTTCACCCTGTGGGGGCGTCGTCCTTCCTTATCCAGTCGTTTCTCTATCTAAACTTCATCATCATCGTTAATAATAAATAAATAAATGGAGAGTAAGATATTTTACTCACTTACTACTGAGGAATGCAGTATTGCCGTTTTAAGTCTCGTAACGGCACGATACAGTAAATAACGAGATCAACATAAATTATTGTCTATTTGCTTCATAGCGAACTACGAGCTGATGTAAAACTTGGAATTTGTCAGCTGTTTCTTCGAGCGTTCTGTGATAGTCAGTGAAAGAATGTACGTATTTTGGTTCATTATATAATGTTTGATGGTCTACATTGGTCCACAAATATTGGTTTACGGGTGTGTTGTGTAAATGCCTCGTGGCTTTCACATTGCATCCGAAACATCAGCCTGTTGTATTGTACATAATCTTATATATGGATATAACGTCAATACTGTGTTTCATATAATAAGTTTAAGGAATCGGAGGCTAAGTTACTGCAAGAGAAATATTCCAACTCACTCTTCAAATGTTGAGGATAGGTTTTAAGGGTCGCAGTCCTCACTTACGTCACGTGTTCAATTGTCAAACTTAATTTAAAAAAATAATACTATAATAATTTGGTGCTATGTCGTTATATTTTACTTTCGTATGTTTATAATTTATTTTCCAAAATAAATTTCCTATATAAATATAAATCAGTGTTGAAAAATCAGTGTTAAAACACTGATTTTTCAACACTGATTTTTCAACACTTAAGCATTGTCAAAATATGACTGCGTTTACGGAAACGGAAATCGTGCGTTTCCCGCCAAAAAATGCGAGTAATTCTTTTCTCTGACGCTAAAGCCGTTATGGAGCTGGATCCGGTTGGATTTCCGGCGTAACGTCACGTGTCGTGCGAGTGACATCACATCCGCTTTGGTTTATGTCAAGTTCATTATAAACGTTTCGGTGTTGATTTAATTTAGGATTTTCGCTTGCAATGTATTCTTCGCTTTAACAATTATATTCTTGTTTGTTTTTTCTTGTTTTATTTTTCATTCGCATTATATTGTTGCACGTGTTTTGGCTTATGATATGGGTCTGCTAAGAATGTTCTATTTTTTGATAACAGCAATCATTTAACCAATTTTGCAGTAGTTTTAAACTAAAGCATAGCACAAGTTTCCAGGACCAGGACTCGCTCACTCTTTACGTTGATATCGTAAGGATGGTTCTTGACACAGAATAAACTATCACTATGAATTATCACTTCAGTTGCGCATTGCACCTGTGTTTCGCATGATCAGTAATAATAACTAAAATTATTACTAAGGAGGTGTTCTATTTTTGACTTCAGGAATGATGATACACCTCCATCGAGATCTATGACGAAATTAAGTTTCCGGGGAGTTCATTATTGAGCAAGTAGCTTATTAATTATAATGTACAATTTCCTCATTTTAATTTAAAAAATATATTTTCGTTTAATATTTTGTTAATGAATCTATTCCAAATTCTATTATAAATTTAATATGTTTAGTGTAAATATTTTTTTTTATTGATAATTGTTGTTTCATGGCGTTCTAATAATAATTTGAATTTAATTAATTTGGTAATATTATTGGATATATGTTTCTGTCAATGTCACAAATTTAATTTTGTAGTTAGGAATGTCCTGTGTTTTATATTATTAATTGTTAGCGTATAAATTTGTTTTGTGCGCATGTGGTGTTCGCTTGTAATTGTGCGTCACATATGCAGTAATTGTGATAATGTTGACTTATTTTTAATATATAAGGTTTTATGTGAACGCACGTAAGTGAACATGTTTATTAAAAGAAAGGAACTTATGGTCACACTTGTTTGACGGTGAAGCAATGATAAATAAGTGGAACTTTATTTTTTTCTTATGTAATAACAAGTTATTGTATACTAGCAGTTGTTAAAATTGCATAAAAATACTATAAACTTAATGAAATAAAATAACTTAAATCTTAATGTTTAATGTATTGTAAAAAATTTGCAAATCAGTCTATTATTCCCTAGTTCAATCTCTTATTACCTATACCATAACCTCCTGGGGAAGAGCCAGTGAGACCATAATTCTTGAACTAGAAAGGACTCGGCGAGCAATTTTAAGAGTTATCTACTATTTGCCATTCCGTTATCCCACCACCGAGTTGTATGCCGCTCCCCCCCCCCTCCCCACACATCCACACACAAACACACACACTTACACACAACCTAAATTATTTTAGTTAACTAATACTTGTTTTCATATAATCAAATGTTTCTTTTTTTTATTTTATTTTTTACTTTTCTCCAAGGGACATCTCTATTGTTTAACTGAACAATATTTGTTTTATATTATTTATGTATTATAATTTTCTAGCATATGATAGGGCGGAGGCCTGATGACCCGACAATACAAGCCCAGAGCTTAGTTCGGCGCATCAGTCTCCCGCAATATAATGTAAATATTATTGGTTTAACTTAATTTAATTAACATGTATTGTGGAGAGAAATAAAGAAATTATTATTATTATTATTACAAACCTCTTGCTAAAATACTAAAACTTTGGATTTACTACTAATAACTAAATTTAAAGTAAACTAAAATATGAAATAAAACTAAATAAAATATTTATTACTGCGAAATGCTGTCTGTCTATATGTGTATTTATCTAAGGTTATTCGCAATACCGCCACAGGCTGGTTCTCTCCAGTCATACACATAGAAGCGTCGCTAGAGTTTCTTGCGCCACTTCTTCTCCAGCGCCCGCGCATTCTGAAGTGGTGGTATAGATAGCCAATAATAATAGCGATATTAATTTAAATAATACTCCGTCAGAAGCAACTGATTGAGCCGAGGTTTGGCCCTCTCGGCCACCCCCGAGTCAATCGCTCTCGCGAAACAGGCTAACGATCCAAACCGAGGCTCCCTATCGGGAGCCCTTGTGCTGGTTGCCCATATATTGAGTACCCAGAAAATATATATACCCATTTTAGGTGTGCAAAATAGTCCGCAAAAAACTCGACAACAACAGTTTTCTACGGTTCTGCTAAATTTAAGCTACATTTTCTCTAAACCTCATTACAGCAGTAAAGTCACGGATCAGTGTTTGAGCCTTATTACAGCAGTTAAACAACGTTGCGGTGTTTGAACCTTATTACAGCAGTTATACCACGTTACGGTGTTTGAGCCTTATTACAGTAGATGAGCCACATTGCAGTGTTTGAGCCTTATTACAGCAGTTAAACCACGTTACGGTGTTTGAGCCTTATTACAGTAGATGAGTCACGTTGCAGTGTTTGAACCTCATTACAGCAGTTAAGCCGCGTTGCAGTGTTTGAGCCTTATTACAGCAGTTAAGCCACGTTGCGGTGTTTGAGCCTTATTATAGGTGTGAAGCCATATTACAGTTTTTACAGTTGTAGGGTCTTGTTACAGAGTTAGAGCCTCATTAGCGTAGTAGATACGCGGTATAGAGGAAAAGACAAGTTGCAGTGTAAGTGCTTTATTACAGTGATTTATTAGAGACCCGTTGGTCTCCTTGACCGGGGTCCACAATACGTCACACCCTCACAGTGTACCAGTGCGAAATAACAACATAAGGATACTGTGTTTCAATGTGTGCTGTAATAGTTTTTACAATGTTATGGACATACTAAAATTTAAGAAACCCCGTGATTTGGATGTTTGGATATAATTAGGAAATTTGACTTCGATCCTCCATGATGATACACCTAAAATTATTATATTCCCTTCTTGCTAAATCTCAGTGGAGAAAGAAAGCATAGTAAGGAAACCTGCTTTTCTAATAAATAAATATATTTCGAAGAAAAGTGAAGTTCAACGATCCGCAGAGTTTAATATCTGTATATATCGAAACTGGTTTAAGGTTGTTTCATGAATCGAGACGGTATATTTTTTTAACAAACAATTGAGCACTTCTTTTTGATCGTTTCTTTATGTTAATTTTCTGAGATACTGGATGTGTATTTTGATTTTTATATGATCTATCACTACTTTTACAAACATTAAAAATTAAAGCACAAAGAAGTTTTCTATACCAACAACAAACAAGAAAAAAATTGGCAGATGTTCCTTGTAAAGGAAAGAGGTCATTACAGAAGATTGAAGAAAAAGGTTTTATAAGTTATCTGTATTATTTATTATCTGTAGCACACAAGGCCTTGATTACGAACGTGCTATTGAATTCAAACAGAAAATTTTCTAACGAGATTTACGGACCCAATCTATAGTGAAATCCTACAAAAATATGATTTTAGTTTTTTTCTAATGACTCGCCATCTATGACTCACGAATGTAAATAAGTATGTACTAATATGATTAATCTTATGTATATTGTCACTGTTCTTGATATTTTCGGAGACGCTGTAAGGTTCTCTAGTGACAACAAAAAAAGGACTGGGAGTACGTCCTTGGCGGAGTGATCAGGATTCAGGAAAATATTCTGGAAGGCGAATGGTACATATTGTTCAGAAGCGTAGTTTGTACAAACTATGGGCAAAGTTGTAACATAATGATAAACAAAGATATGCAAAATTTGTATGTTAATAAAAAGATATGCAGGAATACGTAGTGCGAACGCTTTTCTTAATTCACCTGCAGATTTTAGGAAATGAAATTGTTACTACTTTCCGAATCCAATGTCTTATTGCAAAATAGCACCTAATCCCCGCTTATATGATAGGTTTTTCCGACAATATGTCCGCCCATGACATATTGAGAACCGCATCTACCTTTGCATCTGCCTTTAACCCCTAAAGATGATTTCTGTTATCGTCTATCTATGAATATGATACAACTATTTCAAGATTGTGATACGTGGCAATCTTTTTATCTTTTTATTCATGTCATTTCGTATTTTTCTTCTTACATTTATATATTCTATTACATTACCCTTAACAAAGTTAAATTTTTACAAAGGGCCGACTTGTAAAAATTTAACTTTGTGATGTGTGATAGGTGTAGCGATAAACTAATTAATAAAAAGAAAAAACTAAAACACTTACATAAATATATATATAAAATACATAATACATCTATAAAACATAAAACGTGTACAACACAAGTAATATAAAACAATTATAAATACAATATATATACATATATATATATATATATATATATACATAATAGAATACAATATAATAGTGGTAGCTACCAATAAATTCCATATATGGATTACTGGATGATAAAGTTATTTGATTTCCGGTAACTTAAGTAAGTGGTCACGAACCAAAGTTTCATAACTGTTTTTATCACTGGCCCTTTCCTGATGTCATCGGGCAAGGAATCACAGAGTAGTGTAGCTCGGACAGCAAATGAATTTGCAAGAATAAATTTGAGCTGAAATACAGATCTTGTTATTAAACGAAGATCGAAGAATTCTGTCATGCGAAGAAGAGATCTTGGAATTTATCTTTAAGATAACAAGGTGATGATACTAGATCATTTAAAATGGAGAAGAGAACAAACAAAATTACGGAATTACGCCCTTTTTGTATGGATAGCCAATTAAGCTGAGATATGAGATCGATATTGTGAGATACGGTCACATTTACTATATCAGCCGATACATATGACATTAAATTATCGGTTTAGATAAATTGTGAATCTCTTTAAGTTTTAGTCAACATTATAGATTTTCATCTCCTATTTTCCTGGCCTATAAAGTTTATAAGCCAACTAAGGCCTTTAAACTTAATACAGTTTTTTGTGGGTTTTTGTTTTTACTTTTATAGTATTTGAACTGAAAAATGAGCACACAGTCAGCATTACGCTGCTATTTCTTAACGCTGATATACTTCGAGGACGTGGTCCTCCCCCAGTCGATACATTCACACCACTGCTTGAAACTAGCAACTGTGCTGCTCTAACACTTATTGTTACAACTTTAAAACGGTTGTCAAACGAAAATAAATGTTTTACAAAAGTATATCCCGCACTATGGGTATTTCACAACATCCTCTCTCCGTAGAACCAGTTTCTCACCGGTAGCTAATGTTTTTGTTGCAACTGGATTGCTTAATGCCCCTGGATGTAACCTGCGGATGTACACGGTTTGAAATCTCTTTAAAATATCAAACGCAATTGATATTATCGTCGATGGCACTACGAGTTAACAGCTCGGTTAGTTAGTCGAGGAAAAGGAATGACTTGTTATATGTAAAACAACTTTTAATTTTAGTTATTTATTATTTATTGCACGTTAAAATATATAAAATAAACAACGGGCTAATTGTATATCTTTCACATAATTTAGAAGTCAACCATTGGTGATAGAGGAAAATTCATATATGTAAGGTGTTTAACGAATACACGGGTCCTCGTGGTAAATGATAACCGAGATACGAGATACAAAAGCGTTATCACCCTTAAGGACTGAGATAGGATCGGATAAACAAGAAAAGATAAAAGAAATATACATTGAACAAACATGGTATAAATGTATAATTGCTTAGCCTACGGGGCCCGTGCTTAGTACACGTAGTAGATAAAATATGATACATATAAATTTATCTCTTTAAAATAGAGATAATATACAAATAAAAGAAACAAAAACGGATTCTAAAGAAACCACAGCAATAGATGATTACATCAAATGCAATTTAATTTAGCCTCACCGCTTTTCTTCACATGATGCTGTAGCGAACAGTCCCTAGAGAGAACTAAAAAATAAATTTTGAACACATATAAAGTTAACCAATACACTCGATTACCAATATGCCCATCACCATCCTTAGATAGGAGGCCTTGTATTGGGATTTATATATATTCATCTATTTACAAGCACATGAGAATAGAGTATATCATAGTTATATTAGATATTTGTTGATTTTTTTTATTACTTTGAGAGTAACAAACGAACATACAGTTCATCTGATGGTAAGAGATTCCTGCGGCCCATGACATCTACATTCATCCTTGACAAGGTATCGTTATGCAAATGCGTATGAGGACTGAGATAGAATGCCTTGTCACCAGTTTTAAAGGTCTCTGGATCCCCGCACTCACCAGATGAAACACAGCAACATATGATGCTATTTTACGCTGGTATTCTTTGAGGGCGTCGTCCTACCTTGATTGAGCTGACCCATTCATTGTGCAGTCATGGTAAGTGATCATCGAATATGAGACCTACATTCATCCTTGATACACTGTCCTTGAGTAAAATTGTTTATTGAAGTAATTTACCAGCGGAGGAACTACACAAGCAAATATTTTTATTTCTTGTTTCTAATGGCAGTGTTTCAACTCAATCCGAGAAGGGCAACGCCCTCACAAAATTTCAGTGTTATATAGCATCACATCACTGCTTAGTTAGTAGCTTAGTGAAGGATGAAAGTGGTAGTCTGATTAGTGTTAACGAGGCATTCCCTATGTCCTTAGGAGTAACAGCTATGTGCATTTTGTATTTTGGTATGGCTGTAGATGCTTATGGACCACTTATGACCACAATTATGAGCTATATATTGTCATACATAGTTTTTAGAATATTATATAAAAAGCAACGAAGATGCAAGATGTACTTCTATCATAGGGGAGGAGGGACTAGTGATTGGGTAAAATTATGATGATGCTAAACATGGACCGTATCATCAGCACTGTCCTGTATTGTTTTTTTAAGACCACCTTAATCAAAGTGGGTGGTAAAACTCCAATAAAATATTAAATGTTTAATTAACCCGTTTAATAATCTAATAGAACATTGATTGACAACAATATACTTTAAAAGCGTAAAGAAATATTAACAGTTCATGCAAAAAGGCTATAGTTAGCTAAACTGATTTTTCATCAAAAAATCCTCCTTTACATTTTATGACTTTTTTCACAAGTCTCGGCATATGGGCAATCAATTTGTTAATGGTATCTTGTGATATATGGTTCCAAATATCGCATAAAGCATGGGATTGAGATCCGAGCTTTGAGGAGGCCTGGTTTGTTTTTAACACCCCTTGTGCCTCTTTCTCTTCTAAAAATCCTCTACAAAATTTTGAGCTATGCTTTGGATCATTATCTTGTTGGAAAATGAATCCAT
The DNA here is from genome assembly GCA_029286865.1 of Teinopalpus imperialis. Taxonomy (NCBI): domain Eukaryota; kingdom Metazoa; phylum Arthropoda; class Insecta; order Lepidoptera; family Papilionidae; genus Teinopalpus; species Teinopalpus imperialis. Next base: position 10,414,728 of record JAGSMU010000031.1, on the reverse strand, counting down.
CTCCAATTAATGGCAATCCGGAAGAAACGGCATTTTGTTCTAAAATGTTTTTGTACCGTTCCTTTTTCACAATTCCTTTAATAATAATCAAATCAAAGTATTATTACAATTGATGGATAATTATGTTGTTTATGTGCGGTCTTAAACTTTTGGCCGGCAGGGTACAACATTTAATCAAGGTGGAAACCACGTAGCCACGCGATCAAAGTTAATATTTTCTGTATACGAATAAAAGCAATCGTTGCAGGTAATCGTTAATAATTTTATGTCCGCCTCGAGGGAAATTAAACGTAAACAAAATATTAAGATAAAATGATTTATAATGTTAGACTAACTTGTATACTCTGGCTTCCCGTTATAAATAACGAAGTTTTACAAATTAAACGTGTTTTTGCAAGATTTTCTATTAGCTATAATTTTAAATGAAACCTCTTTAGGCGCGAAGGCATTAACACTTCAAGGTCAAATTTGATTGCAACATTTTATATGTAACGTTAAACGAAATGTTTCGGACGCAAAAGACGGAAAATAGGAATTAGGTCACACACAGACAACAGAAGACAGAACTGTACTATACTTATATGTACAAGTTGTACGTTTTAGTTTTTCTCAACGCTCTGTTCTCTCTTACTCTCTCTGTCGTTTTATCCCTCTTTTATTTTATTATAGACTTACAAATTAGTGTAGATTCCTGGAGAAGTTTTAGTGAAGGACCTCGCGCGCTTTTTTTATTCACAAGTGGTTCGACCGACACAATCCGTTCAAAATGAAGTTGGTGCAAGGTTACGATGCAGTGTCGGAGGGAGTTAACATGCACTCATTTTAATTCTCAATTTACCCAGACACGAAACCCACCACAGCTGGCACAAATAATAAGGTCCCGTGACAAAGAAGCTGCATACTCAGTTCATTTATTTACATTACTAGGGTGACAAAAGAGCACACTGTTCACCGGACAGTAAGTGATCCCTATTGCATTAGTAAGTCACTATGTTCAAGTTTATTGGGATACCGTCTGTCTTTAATGATTAATTGGGAAGCAAATACTTCGTTACCCCTGAGAACTTCAAGGAAACGAAGTATATATTTTTTTTTACAACAGTGCTATATACGCCATGTCTGAAAAAGTACGGATGGAGGGAGGGCAGAATATTGTTCGGCGGATGTGACGTCACACGTATTCCTATCAAAACAGTATAATAACGACAACAACATGATTATAACGGAATGGTTCGACCATTAATGCATTCTCCGGTTCCATCACTCACCAGATGAAACATAGAAACTCCATTATCTCTTGCTATTTTATGTGGTATTCTGTAAACTTGATCCGCGACCAGATTCTCGTTTTTTGTTAGTAACAATAACATTCAAATTTGTATTATTTAACAGATTAACGTTTATAACTTGAACTTGACATAAGTGAAACATAAAAAAGGGGGGGGGCGGGGATGGATTATTGACTGATTTAACTTAATAACATTCCATGCGACAAGTAAGAACCTGTAGAAACGTATATTTATTTATACAATCCAGAAGGAGAAGAATATACATGGTTATGTAAGATTTGTACTCACGAAATACCCCTAGGTGATCATTCTTAAGGTATTTGGGGCTCTTGCAGAGCTCACTCCTCTCCTCTATCTAGTGGGGGCTCGTCGTACGCTGAGATGGCCCATACGGGGTTGCCACTCGTGAACCTTGCTTCCCCGTCGGTTATCATTACTACGAGAATATATATACAAGATATGTGTCCATTTTATTTTGTGTATGTTAAATTTAATGTTATATCATCGTCCATCTATCGAAAATCGTGAAATAAGGTAGTCGACTCAATCTATAATAATGATTTAACTATCGACGTCGATAACAAAATAGATACAACGCAATGTGATGTCACAAAACGTTAAAAAAACTTGCGTACGTCCGGCCAGTATCAGTGGTGAGTTGGATAAAAATATATGGACGGTATTGAACAACATGGATTAAATAAATGTATTACTTATGTAACCTCATTATATATTTTTTTTCAGAATATTAAACTAAATACTAAAAACATTTTTTTTTGTAGATTACACATCCGCCAAAAGTAGCGACTATTTTTGTTGAATACTTTTCACCTAAAAAAAGCTACAGTCTTGCTGACGATTTCTTAGAAAGTCATAATATATTATATTATAAACTATTATAAGCTACGTATAATCTTTATCATGAAGCGTCAATAGCCTAATGGTTTAAGATGCAGTCTGCGAAACTTAAAACTTAAGTCGTAGGTTCGAATTCACCATTAGACTGTCGTGAACAATCTCCTGGCAGCAATTTCATTTTAGTTGGTGTCGTTAACCGGAATATTCGTAATGTAATATAATAGCATTGCTAATATACTAGTACCATTTAAAAAAAATGACTAGTGTCGAGCGATTCCATCTTAGTCCACAGGCGTGGCCCATCCTTCATTCCATCAGATCAGATGAAGTGATGTTCTCGTGAAACGCTCTCGATACCATAAAAAATGAGGGGATGATGAATGAGAAGTATTGAAACACTGGAGAAAAAAGAACAAGCATAAATTATATTTTAATTTAATAATAATTGATGCATATTACATAAAGCCGTCCCAAGAGTCACACGGACCGGTTTTATCAGTATAAAAAGCGACAGTAACAGGTCGATACCCGCAGGTGCATGCTCAATACGTACAACTGGACAGATGCGTCGCATCTATGTACATGCTGCGGTCGAACCGAGAAGTCGGTCATTTGGAAACTTGACTGGGAATTTGTTGCGGTGTATCACGGCGATCTTGTTCGACGCTGATTTATTTGGTTTCTTGGCTTTTTTAATTATATGTAGATTAGAGTTAAATATAGAAACGGACGGAAAGTTTTTATGTTTGTTACCTAATCTGTGTTAGTTTCTTGTTTTTAGTGAAAGTAGTTTATTTAAAATTACCTAGTGAATATATTCAACTGTTAGACAAAGGCCTTGTCTCTGTTTATATTTACTTTTATAACGATACATAGAACAGATAGATATTAGCCATACTATTAGTTCAAAATATGTGTTTTCCTATCATTTTGATTATTACATGTTTTGTTTCCTTATTTTATTTTATGTTAGTTCATTGAGATGCAGTCAGGAATACATGGACGCTGATATTCATATATAAATATATATTGGTAGCTGGGTGGTCTTCTATAGAGTAAACATTGTTATTTGAAGAATCCTAGCAGTGTTAATAACATTATTAACATTCCAGTTAACCACTCCAACTAAGCTTAAATGTTTACTGAGATGATAACTGATGCATTCATGAACATCTCAGTCGTAAGGTGTGACACCGCATGTCATGCGTCTTGAATCTTTGTGGAGGATGGTTATTGATTTTTTTATTACCGCATAGTTCCTCGATGGTAAGTGAACTGTGCGGCCCATATCTTTAAAAGGAATCATAATGCAGATCTGATCACTTATTAGTATTAAGATGGAATGCCTCGCCATCAGAATCTCACCAGACGAAACACAGCTGCGTTTTGCTGGTATTCCGTAATGGTGTAGTCCTATTCCGTTCGAACCATTCTATTAATACTAGAATTTTTTTTTGTTATCACAGTGTATCTTGCGGTCCATGACTTTTACATTTATCCTTATGGACTGAAATGAAATGCCTCATTACCAGTATTAAAGGTCTCCCGGATCCTACACTCACCAGACTGCCATTTTGTGCTGGTATTCTTTGAGAGCGCACTCCTACCTCGGTCGAGATGACCGGTTTATTCTGCAGCTAGAAACAAACTGCAGTGTAGCTCTACCTCAGTTAGAAACTAACACTCTAAATGTAATTTTACGACTGTTAAAGATGTCGTGTGCTTTCAGTTATCATTAAGTGAACTTTGTGCTTATTTGACCCTTAATATAAGAAAGAAATTTTAGTTTATTCAGGACGCCAGTTATACTGGTAGTTTGAATATATGTACAATTGAGGATATTGCTAAATTTACTTTCTTAATTATTAAAGTTACTCTAACTAGGATTACAGTTCTAACCGCCCAAGTAACGGCCACACGCCTCCCGGTAGAGACGTAAGAAGTCATGTAGAGTATGCGTTAATTGTATCCGGCTTAACTTATGTAACTTTAAATTAAAATTGGTTGCGGATGCTGTTCGGGATTGGACGGTGATGAGATTCATACATTTATTTATTTCCGGAGTAAGTTAATAATGTTTGAAAATTTTATAAATGCGACAGTAATATTAATCAACTCGCTACTGGCTCGCGGGTCCCGGTTTATATTACCAGCAGATGGACAGTATTTGTGTCAGAAATTAATAATTTTAGGTCTATGTAATGAATGTTCCTTGACACTTACTAATACTGCTTCTCTACATTTGACGATTTTTATTATATCTAGGGTGACAAACGAGCACACAGTACAAGGTACCGGTGGTTATGGTGAGTGATTCTTGCGGCCCATAACAAGAGTGTGTTATGGGCCGTTTATCCTCAATAAGAAATCATAATGCAATAGTATTGTCATCCCTTAGGGCCAATGTCTCGTACACCAGTGATAAGGGTTGCTGCTATTTGGTGCTGGTGCTCTATGAGGGCGTGATCCTTGTCCGATCAGGCTGACCCATTCACGCTGCGGATGTGTTTATATAGTATTTTTTTTATTATCCTTATAAAACAAATGAAACCTAATTTATGTAAGTAACTGTTGTTGTTAAGTATTTAGAAAAGATACATATAGTATATTTATATAGGTGAAAAAGTTAAGAAGGGAAAGTCTTTCAGAGTTTGTGTACAGTTTACATAAGCTTATCTATTAAGCTAGCGTCGTAGCTCAGTGTATAAGCGCTTGCTTTTTTAATTCAAGGTACGTGAGCATACCGAGTTCTATCCCCGGTGCCTGCACCAATGAAGTTGTCAATTGTAATTTTATTTGCCGATATACCACGAGCCCGGTGCGAAGAAATATATATATATATATATAATATATAAAATAGTTCTTGCTTCAGAAACAACTAATTATCTTAAAATTATTACATAGTATTATACGTGCATATGCAGAGGTTTTACACATGTTTTTTTTACAGTATACGTGGCAAACTAAGCAGGACTGCTTACTCGTTTGCCACGTACTTACCTGTACTTGCTTGATGCCAAGTGATTACAACCACCCGTGAACATCCGCAACACCAGAGGAGACTCAAATGCGTTGCCGGCCCGAGCTAAACTTTTACACAAAAAGTTCATAAAAACAAAAATTAATTGAAACGTCGAGGAGTCCGCACAACGCGGTGCTGTGCTTGTTCCGCGTGTGACAGTAATTTCAAGCTCAAAATCCGGACGGGACGGTCAAAAGTGATACTCGTACTTCAGGTAACAATAGCATCAGCCTATGGACAACAACCCATGCTCGTTAGTGACTGATTATGAGAACAAGTGGAAAAAGTTGGATTGAATGTTGGAAAAAGAAATTTATGTGTTCAGTCCAGGGTTGGATGCCTCCTGATGGGTAACAGGTTTTTTATGGTGTACAAGTTTTTTACGTCCCCTTTCCTTTCAGGTTAATAGAAAGTACCCGTTGAATTTCTTGGAAGGATTGACTTTGTAATGTAAGAATGTTTTAATGTATATATATGTATATATAAATATTAAATGTACTACTGCATTTTATGGAGTAGTTCTATATTATATTAATAATATATATAAAAATACTCACTCTTATGGCGCAGTGTGGTTCTTGGCCTCTGAGACGAGAACAAGCCACTTATTCCTGTCCTCCGTAATCTCAAGTCAATTTTTCTATATAACTTGGAGACTAACATCACTCTGATGATGTGGCAATGTTGCCCTGATGGTAAACTCACTACCTCAGCAAAACACTATCGACTCATGAAATGTTGACGGCTGAAAGTACGCGGAGATATCACTCAACAAACTCTCAACCTAGCTGCTCCAGCGATATCTGGATCCACAAACTGACCAGACTGCTTGAACTCACGCCAGGTTTTTGTTTAATACAACTGTCTAGTAGCCTTTCTAGAAACAAACTACACTGTGGCCTATCACTGTTAAGTAATGAAGTTGTAAGATTTTTATAACTTACAAGCACATATTCACAATTCTTTTTTATAGAATATGCGGAAAACTATATGCAGCTCATCATGTGACAAGTAATCACCGCTGCCCATAAACATCCGCAGATGCACCGCCAGCTCTTAGGAAAGTGATAAAAGATTCAATTATTTCACACTTTTCCTTTTACGAATCCTATCTCACCATCTTGTTTAGTGTAAGTAGAGGAGATTAAAATGTTCTCTTTCGTTTAGTCAGCAAGGGGAAACGGAGAGCCAATTGCAGGAAGCAAGATATTCCATCTCAGTGGTCAACACATCTGTCTCTTTCTTTTTTGTTCCTACTGTTTATTCCGTGTTGCAGTTATCACTTATCGACCAGCGTGACCATTTGTCATCGGTTTCAATTTAAAAAATATTGCTTCGGCTTCACAAGGAAATTCATTTTGCATATACAAACTTACCTTAGAAATACCTTCCTCGTGAATCAATGAAGTAATTGGCTGTGGGGCATTTTGGTATTTGCCTACATTGTCACGGATCCTGTCACCAATTGCCTACCCGTGGAACAATATTTGTGCATTTCTTTCATTTCGGACCGGAGTTCATCGTTTGTTTTTTCAATATCTCTGACAATGTATGCCTCCGACAGCATATGCATGACATCGGAACAGGGACGGCAATAAAGAGTAAGAATTAAGTATCATATAGTGCCCTCTTTATGTCATAAACGTCAAAATTATTATTTCTTTTACATAGGTGTCATAAAAACGACTAATAAATATCAAGTTATTTTAAAAAAATATCAGTAATGGCTTATTGTTAATAAAAATAACAAAGTACACAGCGAATTAGTCAGCAGCTAACTAATTAATCGAAAAAAAAAATATTAAACTAAAATGTAAGAAATTATAACAATTAAAAGTAATAAATAAAGAAGAGGAAATTGTACACCCCATTACCCGTCAGGTTGGCAGCTCGGAATTGTTGTGCCGGAAGTCAAATTCCGACGAAGCGACAATTTTCAATGGTAGCCTTTGTTTCAACCAGTTAATAAAAGATGATAACCTTATTACTAGGAACGAAGAGTTCCATTTTAGACATTAGGCATGACATGTTTCTGCAGTACAGTGGAGTACTGAGTTGGCTTTTCTTCGGTCGGAAGAACCATTCCCATAAAGAATTCCAGCCCAAAATAGAAGATTAACTTTATTATATTATTTGTGAGTGTACTTCAGCCAAGTATTGGTAACGAGGTATTTCATCTCATTCCGCTGAGGTGACAATGCCTTTTCATCATGAATTAATATTGAAGATTGAAGCGCCAATAGCCTAATGGCTTTGGATTTATTTTTTAAATACATTGAGAGTAACAGATGAGCAGACAGTTCACTTGATATTTAGTGATTCCTGGGGCCCATGACATCACTATTTTACGCTGGTATTCTGTGAGAGCGTATTCCTACCCCGGTCGTGCTCAACCATTCATTCTGCAGCTAGAAATATAGTGCAGCGATGCAATACCACTGATAAACTGTTTGCCATATTTAAAGTAGGTTCGAATCTATTTTTTATTTTTTTTATTACTTTGTGAGTTACAAACGAGCACACAGTTCACCTGATGGCAAGTGATTCCTGCGGCCCATGATATCTACATTCATCCTTTACAAGGAATCATAATACAGATGCGTTATCACCCTTAAGGACTGGTCTCCGGATCCCTTCACTCACCAGGCGAAACACAGCACACATGGTTAAAGGGAATGTTAGTATTGCTAGTATTCTTTCAAAAGAAACTAAGTACGAAGAGGGATGTAAGTACTCGTATATATCTATCTCAGGCAGCCATCGGGTGAAATGTGTGCTCGTTCGTCACCATTAGAAACATAAAAGAAACTAAATTAGATAAAAACTCAAAATTAGATTCACCCCAAACAAAAATATTTGACGTCATTATAAGTTAACAAGTAGAAAATGAGAAGTATTACTTACTTCCTGTATGGTAGGTGAGCTCGTGACATGAGAAATAAAAATATTTTTGTATTTCCAGTCGGCAACATGTTAGATGTCACTTACATGCGTCACCTTAGAATTAAAGATGATATTCTTGATTTCAAGTTATAAGCGGATAGCAAGAAAGTTTATATAATTACTTTTTATACAAAAGTCCAAATTGGTCTAGATTATTAGATCTCAGAGCGGACCAATTAAGTAAATAATACAGTTATTACATAAATAGGAATCTATTGAAAGTAACTAAATTACTCATTCATTACCTGAAAAGATAATTTTTTATTACAACAATTTTAACAGTTTGAGTGTGGCGAGTGTAGGGATTAGAGATACAATTACAAGTATAAGGGACAGCAAACGTACATGAAGAATCTTTATGGATGATGATGACATGGGTTCCGAGTCATCACATACCATTAGGCGAACCATCACATACCATTAAACGAAAGGCATGCTGTACAGAATAAGACCGTAATCTTATCGCTGTTATGTTGCCTATGGTGCGTGTAGAGTTCCGGAGATCAAATTACAAGTGACGAAGCTGTTCATATATCCACCGGAGTAACAACGCATGCCCATCTTGAATCTGTGTTGATGAGGGGTGTAGATATAGACCAAAGTCCACTTATCATCAGTTCGGTATATAAATGTATATATAAATGTATATATATATATATATATATATATATATATATATATATAGGTATATCAATGTAGATTTTATTATTTATCTTTTAATGGGATATTTTTTTTCCATCTCCGCCTGGTTGGTCATATTCACACTACATAAATCACTTACGAAAATTATAAAGTACGTCTACATACTGTTTCTCAATAAATCTGATCTAAATTCGCTGCACACACTTTTTGACGCATTTATTTAATTTACACGATTCAAATGTCTTATTACACTTTGAATTACGATTTTTTTTTCTTGTTACCATTCCAAATAAGCTCGAGGCTTTTGTTTGGATAATCTGTGTGCCCGTTTATAACTCCTAATATTTAAAAAAATATAAATTTTATAATTATTTTGTTGCTACTAGTGAAAATTTTATACTCAAAGATTACAGCTAATTATCTTATACAAAATAATTTAGCAATAATCGCGATCCGCTTACCATTCGTACCACAAGAATCCGCAAGTCATAATTTCCGCTCGTAGGAGACCGCGACGTTAAGTAGATTACTGTGTGTAGAAATCATTTTACAGCTAACATTTTAAAGGTAATATTTTCTCGTTTTCAGCCACTTACACCTGTGTTTGACATTCCGTTACCATTTCATATATATCTTATTTAATGTCACGCTAAGCGGCGTAAATATTTTCCCAAAGCTATATAGGTTTTAAGCACATAAACCTACAATATGATTTCATGATTAAATACTTTGTGAAACTGTGTAGCTATTTGTATATTGAAACAAATTTTTATCTTGTGTTATTTATAATTGATACTATTAAAATATGATGTAACACATTTACAATAAAGTATTAAAGGCTAACTAAATTCCTTTTCAGTGTCCGTTTTGCATTCAGAGAGGAAAAAATGCGTCTTCATCTGGATTGTCCTGCCTAGATTGGATTGATGATGTCATTGGTAAAGGGTGTAACAGCAAAGAAAATGTAAATCATTTTTTTTAATTAAAATACATAAATATTGTACGAAATATATATGTATATACATACCATAAATTTATGTAAATATACTCGTAAATGTAAGAGTAATTAATTTGTTAGCAAATTTGCCGTAACGCCTACGCAATATTTTTTATACTTGAACTTACTAGATGCTGGTGATATGGGGCGAGGAGTTCCATAGTTGTATATCCTGAATTAAAAAAGATTTCTGGATATAATACGGAACTTAAGAAATGCGTAAGCGGCCCGAATGTTGATCCGCCGCTTGACAGGCGGATATATCGGCCTTCCGAAAGGCAGTATATCCGTGACTATTAATTATAAAACTAGTTTTCAACGTTTACTATTTAACGAATGATTAGATAAGTCGCTGCATCAATAAAATTAAGTTGATGTGTGCCGACTTGAACGTGAACGAACGCTTCGACTCGACCCTTCGGTGTCGTAATGAATAACTGTGAGAAATGTCATTTTCTGACATTTCTCACAGTGACATCTTGTAGAAATCAGAGCGGCCTCGTGACGTAGCGATTGTTGTACATGGCTACTCAAGGGTCAGAACACATTCTGCTGATTGCTTTTGTTACCGAGCAACTTCATATACGTGCCTCTTTCTGACTAGACATTGGCAGAATTATCACTACGACAGTTACCATATAATTAAAAAAAATAGTCAGAACATTTGTCCATCAAAATACAGATGAGTCTCTTTGTGCTTGGACAAACTCATTATAATATATGTATCTCCACGCTTCATGCTGAATGGTAAGGTAAAAGATCTGCCCTTTATAACTTTTTTTTTAAAGTATACCTGTTGGTAATTAGTGATTGCAGGCCATAAACACCTCACCTCAGAAAACTAAGATGGAATTCCTCACTATTAGTAAATGTTTCTCCGGAACCTTACACACAAAACTAAATCTTGCATCATAACTCTATGTTGCTATTTCCGGCTGATATTTTGTTACGATGTGTATCTACCTCATTTGAGCCCACCATTATGCTGCAGTTAGACAAAAACTGCAGCGTGGCAATACAATCATTATTATACTTCGCACGTGAATTCTTGTCATCCATCATCTATCGAAGATCAACTGATGGTTATGCTTTTATAGTTGCCTCTAACGAAACCCCAAAGAAGGAATGGGTCGGCTAAAACCTTTCGTATCTACCATTTAATCATGTAGTAAAAGAACTCGATTTGGTTGTAATTTGCTTTAATGTCTAAGATAATTCGTTTATAATTAATGCGTCGATGTCCTTGTGGTAGGTTATTGCCATGTGACAGTATAGGGCCGTAAACATTTGCGCAAACACAGAGGTACTCACTAGTCTACCTCTTTCCTATTCCGATATAATTCATTTGCAATAAGACCATACATAAAACATACCCAGACCCGAAAACCAATAATTTGTGATGCACAAATATTGTACCTCGAATGGAAATCGAATCCAGGACCCAACACCCTGCGTCTTTCTATTGTGTCTTTTCTGTATTGTCTAGTGGTTGGCTACTACACCACGTGGCAGTCAGTGATCATTGTAATAATATTGTCATTATTGAAATCTACGAGTTGTTACGGTCCTGGCTGATTTAGACTATTACGACGTTTTCTGATTGCATCTTACATATTTCTTTAGAGTCTACCTGAGTCGCGTAGTAAGTCCCCTAGGTTCAAAATTGTAAAAGATGCAGCATGCCTCCACCACAGTAACAAAATATATGACAGTCAAAATTCGTACTGTTAGGCGGGTATCTCTTTTTTTAAAAAAAGATATTTGGTTAAACTCTTTAATTAGGTATTGAATAGAAGAATAAATACAAAATTGGTAATTGATGCCATGACATGAGCCAATAGTGTGTAACGTGGCTCGTGGATGCTGTCAGACTGGCTTCCCAACTAGGTATCGTGGGATAGGATATAAGAATGCAGTCAGCAAAAAGGCTTTGATATGAGAAATAATCCTAGCAATTATAGGGTTATAACAGAACCATAAAATTCGGCTTAGTCGAAATAGACATGACATCTTATAACTTTATTTATTATTTTTATTTATTTATTACATTAAGAGTAACAAATGAGCACACAGTTCACCTGATGGCAAGTGTTTTCTGCGACCCATGACATCTATATCATAATGTAGATGCGTTGTCACCCTTGAGGACTGAGATGGAATGCCTCGTCACCAAACGAAACACAGCAGCATTATACTGATATTTTTGCTGGTATTCTGTGAAAGATTGATCCTAACTCGGTCAAACTGACCCATTCATTCTATAGATAGAAACAAACTCCAGTGAAGTTCTATCACTGTTAAAACTGTTTTATATTGTTTTAATAAAACCACCAACAGAATTATATGCAGGTTGACTTAACAGTAAAACAGCCTAAGGTTAGGTAGGTATGTAGACAAACATAATTCCACTTACAGGTAGTTTACATCGAGCAGATTAGATATTTATACGATAACTTACGGTTAAAAAGAAAATTAAATATCCTATAATAAATTATTATGCTAATCCTAGGTAATTTATTTTTGTTCACGGATGTAGTTGAATATAGATACAGATGTCGTGTCGCAGGTATCGCTTGTCATGTGAACTGTGTGCTCGTTTGTCACACCTAAAATTAATTAAAAAAACATTACTTTTAGGGTGCTGCATGCTTTCTAGATTGCAGGTACAAAATGACTGACATAGGTACATAATGCATAGGAATAAACTTAAGTGGGTATTAACGAGAAAATTAATTTCAACGCCCGTCTCACCTCATGTCCTACGGGAAATCCCCGAAATGGAACTCATTAATTAATGAATCTGTTAATAGCGTTTTGAACCACTTCGTCCTGCGCTATAAATTCACTACTCGTAATTAACTGCGTAAGGCTTTTTGATTTCGAAAAGAATTTTATCTCGCATAGAAACTGTATTAAAATAGCTACCGGAATTCCCCTTGCGTACCATATTTTTCTATAAATACCCAACCTGTATGCGGTGCAGTTTTTATTTATGTAAAATTAAAAAAACGTTAAGCCACTGCGGCCTATATACATATACCCAGATCTATCCTCAACATTGGTACAAGATTCTCATACGTTGTCGCATGTTAGGACTGAGATGCAATTACTCGAATGCCCCCTTTACTGTAATTCATTCTCTGGATTCTTATACTCAGCATATGAAACACAGCAGAAGATGCTTCTATTGCTTTAATCACGCTGGCCTTCTGTGAGGGGAGGTGGGGTTTTTTGTGAAAAAATATTAACATTTCTAATATTCCGGTTGACCACTGCAAATAAGCTGTAAATGCTTGTGCTACGAGATGAGTCACGAAGATAGTCGAATGGCGGAATCGAACCTGTAACCTTAGGTTTCGCAGACTGTACCCTAAACCGTAAGGCTATTGACCGCTTCAAACCCACCGGTGGTACCAGTGTCACATTAACACCAGGAGAAATTGCGAAGATCCTCACCCAAGTCGGTGAACTCTTTCCACTTCAGTGAAACAGAGATAGCAGTAAAAAGATTCTTTGAAGGGGTTCTTATATATAGAAAGTTAAAAGCAATACCATTTGTTAACGCTTTCTTAAATTTGTTTATGTTAGTTGATTCCTTATCTACCATCGGATGAAATGTGTTTCGCATTTTGATGCTTTTAACTTTAGTTAAGTTGGAAACATATGACATAGGCTGGAATATGTAGGTTGACTATACAAACACCATCAGTTAAGTTTGTTTTAAGTTGAAAAGAAAATAACTAATAATCATGACCAATTTTTTAATTAATTATCTAGTGTTTTATACTACCAGCTTTTATAACATGATATGAGGTGTGACAAACTAGCACACAGTTCACTTGATGGTAAGTGATTACTGCAGCCCGTCACACCCACGTTCATCCTTGATAAGGTATCGTAATGTACGTTGTCTTTTTCACACACACTCATCTTTAACTCAATTTAAATAGATAGAGATTAAGACAAATTATATATATATATATATATATATATATATATATATATATATATATAAGAAAAATGTAGGATATTCTCTTGGAGGACCGTAAGTCGTATGAAATTTACGAATATTGATGAAGTAAAGTTTGACTGGTAATTTGTGCAGTAATATGTAGAAAATCCGAAACCTAAACTAAACTGAAGTCTACATTTTCGATCTCTCTATTAAGTTAAAAATAAATATAAAGTATAGTTAATAAATTATTTATACAATGAAGTTTTTATGTAAACCAATGGATGTATGCAGGCATGTGTGTTTGCCTATATGTGTGTATTGTCACTCCACTAGGGGGCGGTCGTCCTATGACGACGCATGTGCATCTCGAATCTTTGTAGTGGATAGATGCAGGTTAACACTTACCATCAGGTGAACAGTGTACTCTTTTATTTGAATAGTAAAGCTTTAAGTTCATGCAGTTTGTTTCAAGCTGCAGAATGATTGGGCCCGATCGGGGTAGGACCACGCCCTCACAGAATACCAGCGTGAAATAGCAGTATATATTTCGTCTGGTGAGTGTAGGGATCCGGAGACCATTATTACTTATGATGAGGTATTCCAATTCTGTCCTCAAGGGTGACAACGCATCTCATTATTATTTATTATCAAGGATGAATGTAGGTGTAATGTGCCGAATCCAAGGGTACACTAGCCATCAGCCGAACTGTGGGCTCGTTTGTAACTCTCAATGTTATAAAAAAAATTATTTATTCAAAAGAAATGTGGTACAAATACGGCCTTCAATTAACCATTTTGGTGACATCTGAATCAACTTAACTCGGATGGTTTCGTTTCAATGGGAATTATTTTAATGGGCGTTTGATAAGTGTTGTGTATGTAGTCGTATTACATTATATTATTATATATCGTTATTCATACTATTACAAGTTCATATTCATTCTCGACAAAGGTTCAAAATATAGATCCTTTGAAGCCTGAGCAAAATATTAAGTGAGAAACGAGCAAACAAGCAGCACGGTAAGTTCAGTTGATGGTAAGTGTTGCCTGCCTGTTAGTGTCATGGAACATCCTTGATAAGGAATAGTGTAGTTACATTGATAACCCTGAGGACTAAAATGGAGGAATCACGAGGAGCTCACGAGCTGGTAAGTGATAAGTGTGGCATGATATCCAAACAAATCCTTATCAAAGATTCAACATACATACATATGCATTGTAACCGCAGCTAAGATGAAAACATCGATATCCTCACCACACAAAGCACAGAAGTATTGTACTGTGTTTTACGCTGCTGTTATGTGAGGGCCACACTTCCACGTTAGATCCGACCCATTCAAGCAGCATCTAGAAGCAAACTGCAGGAGTACTGTTATTTTAATAAAGATATAATTTCATTATATAAAACACATCTATGTATTTCCATAAAGTTAACAGAATTTTCAATCTCATTAAAATATGACATAGTCAATAAACTCCCGTGTTGCGTATTTCAACAACACATACATAACTAGTCGCTGTTCAACATAACATATATCGTATGGATGATTTGTTGGTAGCGAGGCGAGCTTCTGAACGCAATATGTTGGTTGGAGCGATATAAGTTTGTTATTGTTTACACTTGCACATATCATGTTCTTATGAAACAATAACCTTTAATTATACGTTTAATGCTAAAGCTACGATGCAGCTAGTTTCTTGACGCAACATAATTGGGCCGGCACGAATGGGGATTGATTACATTCTAACAGAACACAGTGAAAGAGTAGCTGTTGAAGTTGCTGTGTTATATGGTGAATGGAAAGTTCAGGGGAAGGGCAAGGTACACTTACAGGTGATGAGGAACTGCATCTTAGTCCTCAGGGGTGACAGTAAAGTGCATATGGCGGCAATTGTCAAATACCGTCACGTGAACTGCGTGCTCGTTTGGCCCCAATAAGTAGTGTCATTAGAGCTGCGCTGCAGTTCGTTTCTAGCATTTTCATGATGACCGGGGCAGGATCACGTCCTCACAGAATACCAGCGTAAAATAGAAGCATAATGCTGCCGTGTTTCGTCTGGTGAGTGTAAGGATCCGGAGACCTTTATTACTGGTGGCGGGGCGTTCCATCTCAGTCCTCAAGGGCGACATCTGCATTATGATTCCTTGTGAAGTATGAATGTAGCTTGTAGGTACCAACAGGTGAACTGTGTACTCGATTGTTACTCCTAATGTAATAAAAAAAATAGCTTGCGGTCCATGACATCTACATTCATCCTTGACAAGGAATCATAATGCAGATGCGTTGTTACCCTTGAGGACTGAGATGGAATGCTTCGTTACTAGTAATAAAGGTTAAAATTTATATGGTTAAACTTTATTCTGGAACGTTTATACGAAATGTCATTCACGCAATAATATTAAAATGTTTTAAATAAGTGACGACACCTCGGCTAAGTTATTTACTTAAGTTATTAACTTGTATTAATCTCTATCTAATTGAATTGAATTAAAGATATGTGTGCGTGTGTGTGAAAAAGACAGCGTACATTACGATACCTTATCTAGGATGAATGTGGGTGTGACGGCCCACAGTAATCACTTACCATCAAGTGAACTGTGTGCTAGTTTGTCACACCTCATATCATGTTATAAAAGCTGGTAAAACACTAGATAATTAATTAAAAAATTGGTCTTGATTATTAGTTATTTCTATTCAACTTAAAACTAACTTAACTGATGGTCTTTGTATAGTCAACCTACAAATTCGATCCTATGTCATATGTTTCCAACTTAACCAAAGTTAAAAGCATCAAAATGCGAAACACATTGCGATGGTAGATAAGGAACCAACTAACATAAACAAATTTAAGAAAGCGTTAACAATTGGTATTGCTTTTAACATTCTATATATAAGAACCCCTTCAAAGAATCTTTTTACTGCTATCTCTGTTTCACTGAAGTGGAAAGAGTTCACCGACTTGGGTGAGGATCTTCGCAATTTCTCCTGGCGTTAATGTGACACTGGTATATGTATGAAAATTGTGACAATACAACTCGGCTTTATCACCACCGGCCGTTTTGAATCGTCAATAGCCTAATAGTTTAGGGTCCGGTCTGCGAAACTTAAGGTTACAGGTTCGATTCCGCAATTCGAATATCGTCTTGAGTCATCTCCTAGCACAAGCATTTTCAACTTAGCTGGAGTATATTGTAAATATTCTTTTACAAAGAAACCACCCCCCCTCCCCCTCACAGAAGACCAGCGTGATTAAAGCAAGAGGAGCATCTTCTGCTGTGTTTCGTACGGTAAGTATAGGAGAGACGGAATAACAGTAAAGGGGGCATTCGTTCTAATGTCTCAGGAGTGACAATGCAGCCTTATATCTTTGTTATGGATGGATGATTTTCAGGTGAACTGTGTACTAATTTGTCAACCTTAGTTTCATGTTAGTAACATGAAATACCATTGTGACACAGCTGTGTTTCATGCGGTGAAGATCTGAAGATCGTAACTTACAGGAAACGAGGTATCCCTTCTAGGTTACAACGCTAATGTATCTTTAATATTCTTTGAGGATCGGTCTAGATTATTATGAGTTGCAGACATCACATACTATCAGATGAATTGTGTTATCATTTGTTGCACTTAGTTTGATTAAAGATATTAATGTGAGATAATAGTATAGCATATCAATTATAGGTAACAAGGCATTTCATCTCAGTGTTCAGGTATGACGAATCTCTGACGAAGACGGAATTAGATGTCATGGCTGCCGTCACTTGTCATCGGGTGAACTGTGTGCTCTTCTGTCTATAAATGTTATAGAGTACTAATGGATGGAAACTACAAAGTTAATAATGATTAGACTTGTCAAACAACAAAGTTATAAGTATTACCTTTTAGTGTAATCCATTTTGTATTTATTGAAAATTCACGGTAATTATTAATAACCAGCACAGCATTGAAACAATTTGTATGCAGCAAGGTTTAATTGAATTAAAGACAGCGTTTTTAATACGGCTTATACCATAGCCTAACTCTTTTTTTTACTATCGTATTGAGAGTGACAAACAAACACACAGTTCAGACATATAAATGTAACATCTGTAACATTATAAAAGCAAGAAAGTAGCCACAACAAGAATGGGTTGGGTTCCAAATCCAAAACCTTATAGAATACCAGCGTAAAATAGCAGTCTGGTGAGTGCAAGGATCCGGAGACCTTTATTACTGGTGACGAAGTATTCCACCTTAGCCCTCAGGAGTTAGAACGAATCTGCATTATGATTCCGTGGAATGAACTTGGCGTGGGCAAAGGAATTGCTAAGTAGCTAGCAGATAAGCTGTGTGCTTTTTTATCAACTCTAATACAATTCTTTACAAACCCGTTCACGTGGTATAATACTGGTATATAAATGGTTTCACCACCTCTAAGTTTACCACTATATCCGCTATATATTTGCATATGTTTAATGAGCTATCAAATTAACATTTTATGTTAAATTCCCGTGTTAAGATTGTCGGATATTACGACATAATAAAATAAGTCTCTTTTATATAAATAAGTGTCACGTATCCTGATGTATTTTATATATGATAAGGATGACAAACCAGCACACATTTAAAATAAATGATAATTGCTGTTTACATTCATCAACAAAGATTCATGATGCGCATACGCCGTCACTCCCGAGGATTAAATGGAATTCCCCATTTCCTGTAATCAGTTCCCTGGATCCCTACACTCATCGTAAAAAACACAGCAGCGTTATTCTGGTATTTCAAGATAGTATCATGTGATACCCGGTCGAGTCATTTGCACAGAAACAAGCGACACAAGCGTTTTTCTAAACCTGTAACGTTGTCTTAAGCGGATACGTGTTACTTTTTTATACGTTCAAGGTGACAAACAGTTTATCCGATGGACAGGGGTTTCCGAGTCATGATATCTGTAGCCATCTCCGATAAAAAAATTAAGATATAAATGGTTTGTCACCTATAAGTACTAAGATTGAATGCCTCATTATCAGAAATAATGGTCAATGCTTTCCCTCCACATACGAGTTGGTACAGCTGCTAACCGATGACGGTATTGCATTGATATGTCTATGACTATACAAAGGATCAAAAACATATAAAATTCAAATTCATGGTGAAAACATGAGTTGCCGTTACACAAATTGTTTGTTTTGTTTTACAATATAATGTAATAAGATAACGATAATTTATTACATGTTTTTCGTATCCATTGTATATCTTTATCAGACTTAAATAAAACTTAATATATATAAAAAAACTAATCGTGATGATTAAAATCTACCAGTAGGATGATCAATTAGGACCATTCCGATGTCTTAATTTTTATTATTTTTATATCTTTATTATTTATGTCACGACTCACAAAAAAGCCAGAAATGCAAGCAAAGAAACCATACTCTTCACTGTAAAATTATAATAACATTTCAATCAACAGTTTATTCACACATAGGAAACTATAAATTTATATTTTCATGTCACTTATTACATGATAATATTTATTTTATAAAACTATGTAACAATTTATTCCTTACGTCTTATTTATTATAGAAAAGATGCTCTAACCTCTACACTATACGATCGTTTTTTTCTTTCTTGCAATACTCACACATAAACCCTTCAATTCTACATACACATAATCAAGTAGGAAAATAAGCATCAACAAAATACCCTTACAGACACACCGTCTGGGAGAGAGCTTATGGAAACAAGACGGGGACCGTTTGAGGGTTAAGTGAACAGCCGGCTTCGCAGGTGCCGACAATAGCAGCGGTGACGTCGGCTACGTACACTAAAGGCCAGTGAAACTTATACACATTATTTAAAAATAATCTAGTCTACTTTTAGCGACGACATCTGACAATCGTGAAATCAACAGTGATGAAATTATTATAGTGCGGTTAGTGTTTGCACAAATATAAAACAAATTGTACTCTAAACATTCCATTATTATTTGAAGTTACAATATATTGCATTATTAATTTTACATTCTGGTAGTAACTTTCAAAGTACTTTTTGTATAATAAATTAAAATTCTCTCACTTTATTACTTTAATTTTAAATGAGTTCAGTTTAATGCAGACTGCATTATTTGTACATAAACTGCATGCATATTAATACCAGCTTTCAATTATTAAACTGCCGCGACAATTTACGTCTAGATAAATATAGTCAATCAAAAGAAATCTAGAAAACAACATGATTTCGGTGAAAAACACATAAAACTTATATTCATTAATAATATTATTGAATTATGATTGAATTTATGATTATTTTTGCTTCAATCAAATAATTGCAACAATTTGATTAAACAGGGATATAAACATAAATATAATCTATATAACTACATATTTGTTTTGATTAGACACGATTAAAAAAAAAGTTTTATTATTTAATAAATTAATTGAAATTCATAATTGAGCAACATTTTTGTCCCGCAGTGTATGTAACACCTGTCTCACCGTAGGCTCGTGTATTCAACACAAGACGTACGTTTTATATTGAACCGTTACACTGCGACCGTATCCTTATGTACTCACTACATTACGTGGTCACTGAGACCTTGAACTCATTTTTATACACGTACAGCGTTAGATGTAAAATTTTGGGATTGATCCGTTATTTGATAGATATCGTTTTAAGCGAACCTTAATGTCCGTAAAACCCGCCTACCGAATTAAATGAGTCATCTGTCATTATTAAAGACTCTGTCCCTTGAAGTGGTTTCCGTGGTTTTCTAAGTAGTATGTACCTCTTCTACGTATAAATAGTGACGTTTCGAAAAATGGACCTAATTTAACAGTTTTAGGACTTATTTTCGTTCGCATTGAAATAATACCTATGATTTACAATCTTATTAAATTACGCTTTCCCTTATAATCCTTCGATCTACTCTCTGTACATATTTTACTTTTTAAAACTATGATTAAGTACTTTATTGTTATGATACAAATATACCACGCAGCTCTAACTGAGTTAACATTAATTCTATACGGGTAAGTCTCGAGTACCTTTAAAACGATTAAGTCAGTCTCTTCCACCAATTTTTGTTCTGTTCGTCAGTGAGGGCCACGTTCGAAAAATAACGACCACGTGGATCCAGTATTTATTGTTGATATTTTTTTCTTCAACGGATACAGGTCGACCAGGAACATATTTGTAGATAATCTGAGTTAAGTCAATATGCGGCAACGGACTGGAGATATATATATATATATATATATATATATATATATATATATATATATATATATATACATATATTTAGCAAAGATTCTAAATTTTGAGGAATGGTATGGATGACTCTTACTAGAAACTGGATCGGTTCTTACTTCTACCCAGGTCTTCGAGGCTGTGATTCGGATAGCCTAGTCATTAATCGATTACTTTTCATTTCGATTTCTGTTTAAAAAAAAGTCTGTGTGTACGTTTATAAGTATCACAAAAAAATGTAAACTTCAAAATCTTATATATTACATGGAGGAAATTTAATATAAGAGCATCAACTATGCTAGATTCTCTGCCATCAAAGTCTGAAATTATAATTATTTACGAAAAATATGTATGAACTATATAATATATTTGTAGAAAGTTAATTAACAACCTACATAAACATATCCCACTGCTGGACATAGGCTTCCTCTCTAGATTTTTTATTTATTACATTCAGAGTAACAAACGAGCACAAAGTTCACCTAATGGTAAACGATTAATGCGGCCCATGACATCTACATTCACCCCCGACAAGGAATCATAATGCAGATGCGTTGTCACCCTTGTGGACTGAGATGGAAAGCTTCGTCACCAGTAACAAAAGTCTCCGGATTCCTGCACTCACCAGACGAAACACAGCAGGATTATGCTGCTATTTCAGGTTGGTATTCTGTGAGGGTGTGGTCCTGCCCCGGTCGAGCTGACCCATTCATTCTGCATCTAGGAACCAACTGCAGTTTAGCTCTACCACTGTTAAAAACTTCACTTGTCTTGAATATTTCATTATTATTTTTTTTTAGACATGCAGGTTTCCTTACGTTTTTCCTTCACCGCCCGTCACGTGGTAGTTGCGATTAACAACCTCATCGGTACTGGGTATTATCTGCCTACATTGATAGGTGAGGACACGCCAAAATTTCAACACTTAACGTTCGGAAACAAATACATTTTCGTGTACCCGCGCTTACGTTTACGAATTGTGAACCCCATTTTTTTGTCACGCCCCGTCGAGTCTCCCGTCAACCACTGGGGGTTCACTTTGGGAACTAAAAGCTTAGATAGACTCTGCTTTGTTTTGTTTTTTAGTAGACTATTGTATATTTTTGCAGACTACGATGAAAATGATAAATATAATCTAGGCGACAAGATAACAGTCTTGCAAAGCGTCAGCTTTGCTAACAACAAGATCACCAACATATATATTTTTAAATGACGTCTCCTGTAATATGCGAAAGAGTTGTATTCGTAATAAAAGATTTTAAATATTAACATAATCATAATGATTTAACATTCGTTCTGTCCAGACGTCGAATTAGAGCATTCGTTAAAACGTTCTACGATATTAAAACTACATACTATGGGGTAATTATAACTCTCCCACGGCTCGTGAATGGATTTATTCATAGGTTCAAATCAGTGCGGTTGTTGGCGGACGGCTTAGATGGCGTCTTGACTTGCAGTTGTACAGGGTGTTCGAAAACGTTTCGAGATAAATAGAGATTGGGGTCGCTTATAAATGTTTTTCATGATAAATAATGTCATAGATAATACACAGATATCTGATAACATTATGTCTACTTTTAGTGGTTCTATATACTATATATATGCGATGCCGTGGTAGCCCCGTGTTTTCTTTTAAATCAAAATCTATAAATGTATACAAACCCATTTTATTATAAATAAATAAATAAAACTAACAAACTCACTTGTGTTTTACTTACATTACATATATTTTGGAACATTTACGTAATTATCATATAACAATATTATTAGGGTGGATAAACCACGGCCTGTAACATCCAAGTCCATTCAAGATGGACATAAATACATTGTCACCGCCCAGGGTTGAGATACAACACCCAGTTTCCTATAGTGGGGTCTCTGGATACCTCACGATACAAGACAGTATAGTTATACGTTTAAGATAGTATTTATTTATTTATCTAATCTTCGATTGTTAACACCTTATTTTATAAAATAGGGTACAATGAGGGACAGAGGGGATTGAGGTACAAGCCTTAACGCCTTTTTGCATTCTCTACCAGTCAACCCTTAAGATAAATTTAGCTAAATAATAAGAATAGACAATATAAATAAATGGATATAAATATTTAATAAGCAAATTCAGATGTATGACTCAATTTCAGATGATGTACTTCTGTAAAAACATTCCAGATTACACGGAAAAATAAGTTGTACAAATATGTTTATTGAATGATAAAAGAGAACATAGTTTACCTGTTATAAAATCTTGACACCTATTTTCATGCATTATGAGTCAACATCTAGATACATTATCTTCCCTTAGGACTTAGATGTAACCTTGTGACTATTGTCTTTTCGACAGTGGTAGCTGCAATTTGTTTCTAGCTGCAGAATGAACGGGTCAGCTCGACCGGGATAGGATCATGCCCTCACGGAATACCAACGTGAAATAGCATATTACAGCTGTGTTTCGTCTGCTGAATGTAGGGTGTCCAGGTGAGATAGAATATCTCAGTCCTCAAGGGTGACAACGCATCTGCATTGTGATACCTTGTCAAGGATGAATGTAGATCTCATGGGCCCCAGGAATCACTCGCCATCGGGTGTACTGTGTGCACGTTTGTTACTCTGTGTTATAAAAAAAAATAGAGTTCTCCTGTTTTTCACTAACCACAATGAAATACAGTTGAGCTAAAAAGCTCCTACCACTCTGGTATTCTGTAATAGTGATCTTGTTATGGCCAAGCCAATTCATAACATCTAAGCTGCAGTGTTCCTTTACCATGTAAATTATATTTTGTTAATAGATTAGTATGTAGAAAATAGATTTTATTAATAGATAGACACTGGATACAAAATTCGCTGGCCGATGGCCCTAACTTTTAACTGCGCCGCTGGCTTATACAAATAAAAATTGAATAAAAGGACATCCTGTATCTGTTATCTCTGAGGTAACCCTACGCCCGCCGTCACAGTCCGCGGCACTCTGTGCGACCCTCCCACGGGGCGCCCGATCTTCGGTTTTGGATGAAGGAGCCCGCCTATTTACCACTAGAATCTTTATCTTCACGCTACTTCCACCTTGACTTGGGCAGGATTCATACGTATAAACACTTTTGGTTTCTTTGTGTAAATTCTTAAAAAAAAAAAAGATGTCCAAATTAAAATGTCTATTTCAACTCTTACATTAATAACGTTATCTAAACGAGACAGAACGTCGGATGCGTACGTTTTTCTTTTGCAAGTAGATAGCGTTAGCATAACGCCGCTGTGTTTCGTATGGTGAGTGTAGGCATCCGGAGACCTTTATTACTGGTGACGAGGCGTACCATCTCAGCCCTCAAGGGTGACAACGCATGTGTATTATGATTCTTTGTCAAGGATGAATGTAGATGTCATGGGCCGCAGGAATCACTTATCATCAGGTGAAATGTGTGCTCGTTTGATATTCCTAATGTAATAAAAAAAATATTGTTGGAACCAAAAATAACCGCTCACAATCTGTGTAGTAAGTATTTTTCGTAGTACTTGGCAGTCAAGCATTCCTTGACTGGTTCCCGATGCGACGATGTGTCCCTCTTAGCAATTGAGGGTAGTTGGTGAACTTCTGAGTACTACCAAACTAAGTCCTAAAACTCGACATATCGACCCTTTGGATTAAGATTATGCTAATACTTGTTCAATTTATATTCTTGTGATTTTATATTTAGATTAAGACAAATTCGGTAATTAAAGCGTAATCCTGCCCCAATCAATCCAGTATATTCGTGCTACCGCTATTTTAAAAGTATGACGTGATTATGTATAAAAATACTATCAAACAGATTCTATTGGTGGCATGTCTATAATATAACGAATGTAAAGATATACGATACGAAGAAAATTATAGCTTATTATTTACCTGCCAATAGTCTACCGTATTTGCGGAAATACACTCTATAATTTACCGGTCACTCGAGCTTTTCTTTGCGCGAAGAATGCGGAATGAAGTTGCTTTACAATTAAAGGACACTACAATGGTAGAGTCGCTCGCAATTCAGCGTTCGAAGTCGACAATTATCAAGTTCCTGCGGGCTGGAGTTGCGGCGATAAAAAGTTTTCCATGTTCCGAGGGAAAAAAACTGTTTTAATTTAGTGCAGTTTTATTATTTGTGGCAAATGATTTTTGTTATTATACATTACCACTGGTTTATTTGTTTTCGTGAATTAAACTCCTAAGTTATAGTTAAATTGAAAGTCGTAAATGAAGTAAAGTGTGCTGAAATTGTTATTGGCTGGTGATATAGCTCATAGCTGATAACCGAAGGAGAAGAAAGTGTACGACGACCCCCACTAGATGGACTTGTGCAAGTTTGCTGGAGCTTCATAGATGCTGGTGGAGGGTCAGGATCGTGCTCTGTGGCAATCTATTTCTTTTTATTATCACATTGAGAGTATCAAACTAGCACACAGTTCACCACAGTCATGGTAAATGATTCCTACGGCCCATGATATCTACATTCATTCCTGTCCAGGAATCATAATGCAGATGCGTTCTCACCATTGGGGTCTGGTCACCAGTAATAAAGGTCTTCGGATCCCTACACTCACCATACGAAACACATACTTATGTAGCAATTTTACGCTGATATTCAGTGAGAACGGTCCTATCCCGGTCGAGCTCACTCATTAATTCTGCAGTTAGAAACAAACTGCAGTGTAGCTCCACCACTGTACTATGGATAGATCGTGATTATGATAATGAAATAAAGTATGTTGAATGTAACGGATGTTGTTGATACTGCATTGGAACCTCATCTTTTTAAATAAATTAGTGAGCTTTCAATTTACCGATCCTCACTGTTAGACAGAGATAGCACAAGCTATTTACATTTCGTCTGGGGTTCATTAAAAACCAGACGTGACAGGGGTGAAAGTATCGACTTACAACGGGTACAAGTAGCCAATTTTTATGAAAATACAAAATTAAAATGTAGATAGTATTCGAACCAACAACTGTACGAGTCTTGTCTTGCCATAGTTTATAGAAATCTAAAAAAACTTTACAGCCTATATATACATATATAAATCCCACTACTGGGAATAAGAACTAGAAAGGGTGTTAGAGCAAAGCTTGCCACGCGGCTCCACTGCGGATTGTCAAACCTGAAATGTCTTAGACTTTTTTTTTTTTAGCATACGCATATTTAATAAAATTCCGCATATATCAATCGATTTTCCATCAAACAGATTTAAGATTTTGGTTAAAAATCAATTAATCAAAAGCTCCTACTACTCATTGTCAGAATATATGTCTGACAAATATGCTTACATTTAAGCTTTGAGCTCTGGGTTCAATACTGAACAACCCTTGGACAATTTGTAAATTACAATTTAAGAAAAAAGAAAAATAGAAACAGCTAGTCAAGTTCCTTGTCGATTCTTCTCGCCAGCCATATTATTATCTTGAACATTCAAAAGTGATTTGTATAAATCTACTTGAAATAAAGCTTCTTTAGATTTGATTTGATTTTGATATTAATTCCTTAGACATGCAGGTTCCCTTCACTGCCGAGCATGTGGTAAAAATATAAATCTATACATCAATATAAAACAATTATTAACGAACGATATAAATTATAATATTGAAAAAAAAACGTGATAAAGCAGTTAGTAAAGGTGTTAAAGAAAAATATTGAATATTTAGTTTACGCAAAAGTTTCTCACATATAAACGTAGCAGTCAATGAGGCTTGCATTATTTAAATACGCCTGTTTCGTATGGAAAAGTAAAGTATTCCTTATTTAATAGGTTTTATGAGAGTCGATAATGACGTGAATGAGAAAACATTGCCCTTTTAAAGTTCGACGGATATTTTTTAATATTTAACAATCGTGAGAAATTAAGGGTTGCACTGAAAGATAATTATATATTTTTTAACAAGGTTTTGTAGATTAAAAAAGATATCATACTTTTTGTAATTGTCTCGATAACAAACCTACTTAGTATTGAGGCATAGTGTAGACTAAGTTTTTTCTTTTTAAGTGACAAGCGTGCTCAAAGTCACATTATGATACGTGATGACTGCAGCCTATTAACTCCTTTAATCATCAGCAAAGATTCAATATGCACTGTGTTGACATCCCTGAGGACTGCGGTGGAACCCCACAATATACTGGTAGTAGTAAACAGTCATTAAGTAAGTAAAATGCTTCTTTATTGAACAAAACCAGTTGATTTTATTCAATAACTTTACACTTGCATAGAAACCATGATTATGATTGTCAGTGCGGGCAAAGTGTTTCTATTATCAGATTATTTTAACCGGGCATTGGTTATACATACTTACGTATATACCCAAATGTCGAGGCGTTCAACGGTCGTCATTTTACCTAATGCGAGGCAAAATATATGTAGAAGTAAGTAGAGTTCAAATGTCTTAACTAAACTTAGACCATCTCTAATGATTGGCATTAAGCATGGGTAGGTCTTCACTTCATATAATTTTTTAATTAATCTAATGTGGAACGACCATAATGTTAACCAGACGGCAGGTGATGACTGCAACCCATAATCACAAGCATCTTCAACAAATAAACGAGATACACAGAACAGTTAGCAGCAATTGGATTCCTTATATACGCCATACGAAACGCAGTATCGCTATGCACCGTTACTGCTAATGTAGCCCCATGAATTGTAGCAAGGTATAACGGAGGATAGATGACAAAACTCGACCGAGGCCATGGGAGAACAGAAAAACGCATACTACACCATAATTTACAGGATTCTGATCATCATCAAGATCAGGTATCGGACAGCGGTACCGGATCACCAACCTTCTTTTGCCCATAACACGCCTTGCGCGACCCCTTCGGATCGTACACCATCGACTACTATAACCTTAGTTGGATTAGTTAATGGTAATTTTAGTAATACGAATAGTATTAGCGTACATATTGGATTACATAAAAAAAATCTATAATTTAATCGTAAATAAAGTCTAGTTTTCTATAACAAATACAAAAATAAAAGCAAGTAGAGTCAGTGTTCTCATTTAGTATGCAGCACAAACAGACAGAATATAGCCTATACATAGTGCCTGCCGTGTTTCGTTTGAAGAGTGAGCTTCAGGTTTAATTACTGGTGACGTGGCTTATCTTATTGGTGACAATGCATTTGATGCCTAATCGGTGATGAATATCGGTGTCATGGGCCGAAGGAATCACTAACCATAAGGTGAAATGTTTGTCACCCTTAATAGAATAAATAGTATGTGTATACATTATAATGTTCAATGATAGTGTAATTAAAATTCTTTTACACAACAAAATACAATTTTAATGTTTTTGATGCTGTCAGGTATTGTTTTTATATAAGTTCATACGGTATGTATTTCATTAATGCTACAGTTAGAAACAAGCTGGTTCCATCACCGATAATCAATGTGGAATCAAAATATATTTTATACGGCCCTGTCTCTAGTATACTAAAATAGTCTGTACAATGTAAATGAATGTCGTTTAACAAAGTCTTCCAGTGGGTAATTGAGCAAACAAAGTGAAATTTAATTACATTGTGATTGATAACTTTTAGAAACAATACAAGAACTAAAATTATGTTTTACGATGGACCACGTAGCTGTAATCTAAATTGAGAAAATGAAAAAGCTTGATGATGAACATTTTACAGAGTAAATTATTATTTATTTATTATATACAAATAGTAAAAGAATATTATATATACATTTATAATTCATCGAGACTATTAAACAAGCACACAGTTCACCTGATGGCAAGTGATTCCCGTGGCCCATGACATCTACATTCATCCTTGACAAGGCATCATAATGTTCAACTGTAGTCTATTTCTAGGGCGGGTGGATAAACAAATAAATATTAAATCTATTATGTTAGTTTCGTAAAAATAATACGTGTCTCTTTCTCCCGTCCATCACACATTTTTTTATTACTGGTGACGAAGCTTTTCATCTCAGTCCTCAAGGGTGACAACGCATCTGCATTATGATTCCTTTTCAAGGATGAATGTTGACGTCATGGGCCGCAGCAATCACTTGCCATCAGGTGAAGTGTGCTCGTTTGCCACATATTCTATAAAAAGAAAAACTTGAAGTCAAGGATAAACTCAATATTCAAAATGCCGTCATCGTTATATTTCCTTCGATGACTAAATTGGACGAAGGTCTTAGTATATCGTTTAGAGTTACCTGTATGTGCGTACAAGTTGCCTTGCTCCCCGATCCGTGACGTGAGTCAGGCGGGTCAACGCCTGTATTGACTCGTGGGATTCTCTTTTTTATGTTCTTTTGTTTAGACACTTCCCCACTGACATTTGTTTTCAGATGTACAAAAGAGAACCGGCTACCGTTTTATGGTATTATATGATTTATGATTATTGTTATAGAGTTTAAAATGGGAAATTTTGTATTTAAAACTGATGTTTAATGCTTAATATTCAAAGGTTTCGAATTGTAATTCGAATCATTTGTGAGTTGAATAAAAGTGGGCCTTCCGTTTGAACTCTGTGGATGAAATGAAAGTTTTATAGTCTTGAGAAGTAACGTTAAGACGCTTAACTTCTGTGATGAAATTTTCTAAGAGCTTCCAATCAGTAATTTGATAAGGGTGTAATTGAACCTCCTTGGTTGCGTATTATAATCTTAATATAGGGTTGTTTATAACACACAACCCTAAGTATGTTGAACCAAAATAATTTTATGAATTCTATCGCGTTATTCTTAAGTTGATTTAACTTTTTTTAATAAGGAGCACTTAAGTTCGAGGGAGGTCTAAGGGATTTGACATCGTGATGTCCTGACTGGATTCGATATAAAACGGCAAAAAGGGTAAGTAAAACGCCTAGATTTTTTTATTTGTTTGTGTGTGAGTCCAGACAGTGTAGCTGTTGGTCCACAGACCTCTACAACTTTATCTAATTCGACTCGCGAGCGGGATGAAAAATCACTATGTAACCCTAAATCATCATTAACGGGTTTAACTTTAACGTAAATTTTGACTTTTTTTGTAAATAGGGTATCTATGTACAAAATTTTTTCGTTCTTTTTCATATATGGGAAAAATCAGATTCCAGATGCATAATACCATATGCTTCCATCAACTTCCCCTGATCTTGCATAGGTCGTCATTCTATCTGATTGGGAGTCTTGCTACACTGCGACTGTCAATCCAAGTTTGCCACTCAAGAACCTTTCTTCCCCATAGCTTATAAGTTCTACGAGCTATATGCCTAGCCCCAGCTACTAAGCATGCTGATCTTTTGAACTATGTTGTTCACCCTAGTTCTACCGCTGATGTCTCAGCCTATAGCCTCGCCCTTAGATTGCTGTGCTACTCTGAGCTTTATCGTACCGCCAGCAGAGAAGGACCATGTCTTTCTACCGTAAGACATTAGTGGAACCACGCAAACTTCTAACTTAAAACTCTTATATCTAAACTTAAAAGTCTAACCGTTGGTTAAAGATTTTTGTTTCTAGATATTGGATACAATAACACGTGTATGATAAACCATCTATATATATTTTTTTTATTACTTTGAGAGTTGCAAACGAGCATACGGTTTATCTGAAGGTAAGTGTTTCCTGCGGCCCATGACATCTACATTCATCCTTGTCAAGGAATCATAATGCAGATGCCTAGTCACCCTTGAGGACATAAATGGAATGTCTCATCTCCAGTAATAAGGGTCTACGGATCCCTCACCAAAGGAAATACAGCAGCGTTATGCTGCTTTTTCACGCCGGGATTCTGTGAGGGCGTGGTCCTACCCCGGTCGATCTGACCCATTCATTCTGCAGTTACAAACAAACTGCAGTGTAGCTCTACCACTGTTAAAAATATTATTATTTACTATGGTATTAAAAAATCAGCACAGTTTTATTTCTGCAAGATTTTCACGTTTTAATTTACTAGAAACCACGGAGCTGCAAACTTCAATTAAGTTATTATGTAACGAAGAAACCAAATAAGTTAGACAGATTTATTTTGGTCCTTCGCTTGGGTCACCTTTTTGTGCTTAGTCGATTAGAACTCGTGATCATTTCGCTTTTTGTTTTGATATGACAACATATTTAAGCGTTAAATATTCAAATAACATAAGTATGGTGACAATGAAAAGTTCACTAGATGGTAAATGGTTCCTGCTGTCCAGGACGTCTATAGTATCCTCAATTAGAAATCGTAATGATGACGACATCCTCGATATCTTCTGGTTATTGACATCAACTGTGCAGAATATATCATAGTGCCGTAAGCATTTGTGGGATCACAGAAGCACTCACTCGTCGTCGCTTTCCCTATTCCAATGTAACAATAATGCAATAAGATCGTAGGAAGCTTCAGATGCAGTCTCAGGGATACAGGACACACACACACAACATACCCAAACCCGAAAACTACCATTTTGTAAAACACAAATATTGTTCCTCGTGTGGGAAACGAAACGCAGGATCGAAACGACTCGCCGAATCATATATTCAAAAAAATTATAATATTATGGAATAATATAATACAAATCATATTATAGATGGCTTTTCACCCCTGAGTACTTTTTACTTTTAAAACCATAAATTATTTAAAAGGTTAAAAATATTTCAAGAAAAGCTAAGTTATATTTAGGTTATAAGACATAACAGACCAATGCGCAATGAGCGATTCTACAGATATCTTTTTTTCTTCAGAGCTAATTATCTGATTCCACTTTCGAAGTATCGGGCCTCGTGGTCGTTTTGTTGAAATTCCCGATGGACTTTTTATTTTTATTGCTATCATGTTCGACTCCAATCGTGATGTTTGTTTTGTGAAACTGAATCTAATTACAGAGCAAATTGCTTCTGTTTTCATTGATGTTTTCTCATCATAATGGATTTTTGTTTATAGTATGTACAGATATATATATTCTTTGTCTGTTTGCTTAACTAAAGATAACACATAAACAGGCGCTCAGGTCACTTGAGGGTAAGCGAGACCATAAACATGTGTGTGCAGTCCTCAACTTAGATACAATTTTTTTTAAATGGGCCACTGCTTGTCTACAATCCGGTGGAATTAAGATCCATACCGTTAACTTCGATATCACCATTTAACACCAGGTTTGTTGTGAAGTGGTGAGGTCAACGGTGATAGTAGAGCCCACTAGTTCGGCAAATGCCTATTCATTCTTTTGAACTTGAAGACACCGGCAATATACGGACGTAAAGACTGCTCTAGGCAAAATATCACAATCAATCGCTGTTCGTATGCATTATAAACGACAAAGTATATTGCTTCGACCGAATGCGAGGAATACACAACGAAAGGATGGAAGCCTCGCCGTGCGTTTTGTAGCCCGACGGACGGAAAGGGGTAGGACTACAATGGAATGCCTCATTTTAACACTGAACTGAAGATTCCGTATTCTCATCATACGACACACAGTAACGATATGCTACTGTGTTTCGTATGATGATGCTAATTCACGCTGGTGGTAGTGGGACCGTGGTCCTTCCCTGACCGAACAGACCTACTAACATGTTACAGTTGTAGATTGGCTACAGCATGGGTCTGCCGCTCACAGATCTAGTATTTTAAATATTTAAGTAGGTTATTATAATCCTGTAGGATAATAATCGTCAAATAATTTGCTGAAAAATTCTTTAATATATCCAAGAAAATGACATCGAGCCAAGAACCAACAAGTATTTGTCTAAAAACAAATATATTTACATACATATTATAATACATTTTATGTAATGTTTTTTTCGTTTTTGCTGCTCTTTTTAATTTTTAAATCCATGAAGTTTGATTTAGATTTTTTTATTTTTAAATCAATGAAGTTTAATATAGATTTTTTTTATTTTTAAATCCATGAAGTCTGATACAGTTTTTTTTTAAATATATATTAGGTCGACACTGAATGCTGGAACATGCAATACAGCAAAATGCTATTTTCAGCCAACTTTCGTTTAATAGATGGTATAAAAATATATTACAATTTATTCCTCATACATCTCACGTTGTTTTCTAATACCTTCATAAATGAACTTTAGAAAGTTATATTAAATTTGTTAATAAAAGTTTATTAACAATTTTAATAATGTAGTCGGGGACCGTATTCAAATTTATCGATACGTTAAAGTTTAGGCCAACTCGACGGGGATGTATGTAAATATATTTCAAAGGGATTTAGTTTATTTGAATTAGACATTGCACAATGGATCTGCAAGCTTAAGTGACAATAGGTCGACCATAAAGCTCGTGGAACAAACGCCGGGGTAGAGGGGTTCTCGAGTGGCAACCTTGGACCATTGCTGTGTAGGACGGACCACCTCTCACACTGGTGTGACGACATATACAAGTCTGCGGGAAGTCGAAGGATGCGGACGGTTCAGGATTATACTTTGATGTAATAGCTTTATGGTTTAGGGTACGGTCTGCGAAACTTTAGGTCGTAGGTTCGACGCCAACACTCCACTATTGTCGAGCTACATTCATCCTTGACAAGGAATCATAATGCAGATGCGTTGTCACCCTTAAGGACTGAGATGGAATACCTCGTCACCGGTAATAATGGTCTCCGTAACCCTACACTCACCAGAGGGCGTGATCCTACCCCAGTCGAGCTGACCAATTAATACCGCAGCTAGATATATACTATAGCGTAGCTCTACCACTGATAAACTCATCAGTGTTTATGATGTATTTTCATGTAAATAATTTACAATAA
This sequence comes from Teinopalpus imperialis, assembly GCA_029286865.1. Lineage (NCBI taxonomy): Eukaryota > Metazoa > Arthropoda > Insecta > Lepidoptera > Papilionidae > Teinopalpus > Teinopalpus imperialis. Next base: position 10,381,085 of record JAGSMU010000031.1, on the reverse strand, counting down.
GTAAAAGAGATTTTTTTTTTCTATTATAGGGGTTACAAACAAGCACACAGTTCACCCGATGGTAAATGGTTATTGCTGGCAATGAAATTTACATCCACGCGTCAATAAAGATTCGAGTTTCATATGAATTTTTATGTGATGGAAATAAGGATAATGAAAAAAAAATACCTGTAATTCTCTATATGTCATTATTTCACGCTGGCATTTATGATCTGTATGATATATATTTGATCTACCTACCACCCTCGGCGTCGCAAACGGGACTGTTCGTGTTACCGCCATATTTGATTGACCGGTTTTCACCAATTAATATAGATCTATAGATCTTTCTTTCGCCACTTATTGTCCATTCGTTAATAATAATGACCTTAATTTATTTAATCCGTCATAAGCAACTTACCGAGCCAAGGTACAGCCCTCTCGGGCATCCTAGAGTGAGTTTCGCACACGGGGTTACGGTCCAAGCCGAGACTCCCTCTCGGGAACCCTTGCACTGTTTACCCATTAATAATGGTCACGGCTGGGGCCACCTCTTAACCCGATGAAGCTGTAAAAGCTCTCGGCATAACAGTGGCGATCAGCCAGAAACTGGCCATTATTGAGGTCAAGGCCTATCTGGTCTAGTCCGTTGATATTGAAGATAGAAATTATCTTCAATGTGGCTCTAGCACTGTTAAGAGATATTGAATAGTTTCACAATTATAAGCAACGATTCACCTTTGAATTCTACCGTCTTATTATTATTAGCATTGGATTCAAACCCTCCATTGATCGTATCAGTCATCCGTTCGTTGCGACGTAAAAGAACTCTCGGTGAGAACGTCTAACTGTTATTTGTCGTTTAAAAATAAACCTAAAGAGTAGAATAGTATTAAATAATATTTTTTTTATATACGTATTGCATATATAAAACTAAGAGCGACGGACAAACACAAAGTCTTACTGATGGTAAAGAATTATATCTACATCTATTCTCAGTGGAGAATCTTTTTTATTACAGAATAGGTGGCAAACGAGCGGGCAGCTCACTGATGGCAACCGATCACCTCCGCCCATGGACATCCGAAACTTCAGAGGAGTCGCAGATGAAATCAATGCTGTACCACCCCTGTGGACTGATATGGAGTGTCTCTACTAGTCCCTCGGTTTCCGGATACCTACACTCACCGTAAAAAACGCGTGGACCTTCAGAGTTTGAGCCAACCCACTTAATCCACAGATAAGAGCAAGCTACCATGATCCTGGACCACCACATCTTTGACACTATAAAACTATGAAATAGTTGTGTAGTGTGTGTGCGTGTGTACGTGCGTGTGTGCGTATGCGTATCTTCTGAAATAAAAAGTAGTAGTAAAATCTTAATGCCTATCATTAGCTTCTTATTACTCTCTAGTCAAGGCGTTCCGTGTTAGTTCTCTGGGGCGACGATGCACCTGCATTAAGATTCCTTACCGACGATGAACTTGGCCTGTTACGGAAATGGCAGGCTTTTAGTGTTCGCAGTATAATGGCTGACCTGTGGACAGATCGACACAAAATACTTTAATGATTTGTATGATTGTGGGTTGTCAAATATTTATGGAAAAGGTCAATCTCTAGAAATGTGAATGCATTTATTAATGAGACACTCGATCGAAACAGTCACCCTTAATACAAAAAAATCCTATTATTTATATATATATATATATATATATATATATATATATATTTAATATCTATATATATATACGTATTATTCTTTACTTGTACAAGTTATTTTTTTTTCTTTCTATTAATTAGTTTATTGCTACACCTATCATACGCATATGTATATATATACTTATACGACACCTTGGGACAGTATGCCTTTAGCATAAAGTCCGCCCCTTTTAAACTTTTATCTTTGTTAAGGTTAATGCAATAAAGAGTAAATCAATAAATAGATAAATAAACTTTAGAATTTTAATATATGTATAACAACCACGATACTCATAATACAAATTATTAACAGTTTTGATTTCATCTCAACTGATGTCAATATTTTACAAAATAATTTACTGTTCTCGGGTCTGTCCAGTGTCGTTGACATTTTATCCGAACCTTCCTCCGAACTCAATGCACACGACTGATATCGGATCAGAGACAGGGACAACAATCGAATGATTCGAGAAAATTTGCCACTATCATTGAAATCGACTAGAAGGACATTCTTTTTAAAGAAAGCAAGCAGTGCTATTACCTTAATATTACTATCATTCCGTTTAACCACTCCAACTAAGCTTAAAATGCTTGTGTTAGGAGACGGTTCACGAAAATAGTATAATGAGGGACTTGTACCTACGACCTTAAGTTTCGCAGACCGTACCCTCGTATTAGGGGTGGCAAATTAGCACACAATTAATTTCCGTAACAATGCACAGACAGAGACGACGCTGCAGCATCAGACTACAGAAGGGGATGACATATAAGTGCGTTTACATTAATATCATTACTATCCTGATGATGATACCTATGACTTTGACCCCTGAGTAGTACTCGTAAGATAAAATACTCCATCACCAGTAATAGCCACAGTGGTAGAGTTACACTGCAGTTTATTTCTAGCTGCAGAATGAATGCCTTGGCTTGACCGAGGGCGAGGAGAGGACTACGCCCGTACAGAATACGAGCGTAAAGAGCAATAAAATGCTCCTGTGTTTCGTCTGATGAGTGTACGGATCCGGAGAGCTCTATTATATATTATATAATATTATTGGTGACGAGGTATTTCATCTCAGTCCTCAAGGGTGACAATGCATCTGCATTATGATTCCTTGTCAAGGATAAATTTAGATATAATGGGACGAAGGAATCACTTGCCGTCAGGTGAACTGTGTGCTCATTTGTAATAGAAAATAAATAAATTCTTCAGTTTCTATTATTTGCTTTTCGTTCGCACGGAATGCCGTAGCGATGGGAGTGCCACTTTAAGCTGGTCAGCTACGAAAGCGTCGTCCTCTCGGGTGCCACTTTAAGCTGGTCAGCTACGTAAGCGTCTTCCTCTCCTGGTGATCTGAACTCATGCTGAAAGTAACAGTATGTTACTATACCAAGAAGTTCTTGTAGTGTATCCTGTGAAGATATTAGTCATCTGGTCGTAACGAAAGGGCCTAAGTGTTAATTTACCATCAGGTCGACTGTGTGCTCGTTAGTCACCATTAGCTTCATAATAAACAATCTCTTAGTTTGGGTAATACGAGGTGGTAATAAAATTAGCGGGTAACGAAGCATTCCATTTTAACCCTCCAGGGTGAAAACGCACCTGCATAGTGTTTTTTAATCAAACGCATCTAAAGCTACGCTGTCAAAGTCAAGGTGAAACGAAATTTAAAAAAGATTTTTTTTATTATTTATTAATGGTAACATACAGTATCATTGTCGGTTCTTATTTAAGTAATATATATATATATATATATATATTTTTTTTTTTGTTGGTTTACTTGTGCAAATAATGAATAAATAAATTAATTGATTTTATTCTAAACATATATCATAAACTAAGTTTCGGCCTTACAGAACACTAGTCGTACAAAACGCAGCTGCGACATTATAGCAGCATGGGTATAAGGGACCGGAGGTTATGGGAAAGATCCCATCTCAGTCTCAGTCCATAACTATTGATCTATCATTCCATTGAATCCATCATTATCTCATGTGCCATAATGCCTACTTTTTATTAAAACAAACGCCTAAAAATAAGCACAAACGCGCAGGTCCCCTCTACCGCAAAACAAAAACTAAACAGTAAGAAAGAATAGGACAACAATAGCTTAATACATGCGTCTCCGTCGCACACCGGAATTGAAAAAAGAACCCCTGTGGGGCTTACTTTTGAGGTCTGGATTAAAGACAAAGTTGTAAGACGTTCGCGTGCTTGTTAAAGTGAGTATCGGAAACAGAACTGGTTTATAACGTCCATTGTGAACGAGCTCAAACAGATGCACGGTGTATAATAACTTGTAGAATAGGCTAATAAAGTATCAACTTATTGAGTTCCTATTGAATACTTTGTATCGTGTCACATTAGCTGTGATAGCTTGTTGTCTAAGAGCTCGCTTTTGATGTCACGGTAAGTCCGGATTTACTATGTATTCGACGGTGAAGTTAAACATCGTGAGGAAGCCTATATATCTAAGATATAATAAAAAATATTTCTACAGTGGCAGTCCGTCAGTACGATGCTCTAACACACTGTCAAGACCCGGCTATGGAATTTATGTACATATGTATACTGATTGTTACTTTATTTTATAATAACATTATAATTAATCTTTTAAGTCAGTCATTATTTTGGTATATTATAATGGAAAAAGTCTATTGCTTTCAATAATAATATTGCCATCTGTTTTAAAAAACGTTGGTCTTGGCTCATTTTTGATTGTTCCGTGTCGATCATACATTTAGCTGTACGCTTAGGACAAGAATGCTTGTCATAAATAATATTAAGACTATGGCTCGCCCTTATTTTTATAGAATAGCTGGCTAACGAGCATTCAGCCCATCCGATGGTAAGTGATCACCGTCGCCCATGAACATCCAGCACCGGAGGAGTCGCAAATGTGTTGTCGGCCTCTAAGGAAGGTCTCTGGCTCTTTTCTTGAAGGTCCCTAAGTCGTATCGGTTCAGAAACACGGCTGGCGACAGCTGCTTTCATAGAGTCAATGGGTAATTTTAAGCGTAAGATGCTGAAAGCATTCCAAGCGTCAGCTTAGAGGTTGCTGTTTATAAATTTTACTCCTTTTTTTATTCATTACAATCTCAATTTTTAAAATTTTGATTTTATTATATCGTGTTGTTGTCTTTCGTTTAGATTTTATCGCTATTAAATTGTTTAATCTCTATATTGTATACAATTAATTTAATTCCCACTAAATTTGAATTTGATTGTCTGCATTTAATTGAATTTTAAAATCTTATGTATTATGTAATTGAAGCGTCAATAGCCTAATCGTTTAAGGTTCGGTCTACGAAACTTAAGGTCGTAGTTTCGAATACGACATTCGACTATTGTTTGTTGTGAATCATCTCCTAGCACAAGCAATTTGAGATTAGTTCTAGTGGTTAACCGTAATATTAGTAAGATTAATAGCATTGCTAATATTCTTTTTTAATTATTTATTTCTATAATATTACGACAATATACAGTAATTGTATAGCCACAATGCAGCTAGTGCATCGTGGAATATAAATATTATTATATTCCACGATGCACTAGCTTATGGCTTATGAAAAAAAAAAAAAACACGTATCTCGATCATATCGTATGAACTGGTTCAATGAGCCACTATTGAACGTCTCAATGATGTTTTTGGCAAACAATTTATGAACAATAAGTCACAATTCATCATTGTTTTTGTTTATAAATAATCTTATTATAAACAGGATAAAGTCCATAGCTCGTATCCTGTACATCAATCAAGAGGGTATAATTAGGAGATATATCGTTGAGGCAAGACAGCCAATTTTGTCGAATGTGAAGAGATTGTTAGAATTAAGGTGTATATATGTACATATATGTGTTATTAAGAAGCAACGACTCTCGGACAAATCAGCTGACTTTTATTTATAAACAAAATTGTTTTGAAGGAAAATGTAAAAGGGTCTTTATTTCTCAATAACAAATAAATTGTCTAGTAGGGCCAAGGAAAATATTGATCTATTGTGTGAATAATAAAAAAAAAAGATGAATGACCAAATTTACCCTTTAGAAATAAGATTTAGTACGAATAATGATGAAGGATTAAATTGTATTCTAAATTATTTGAGTCATAAAAACATAGGATAAAAATATAAGATCATAAAAAATATCCCCAAATATAAATAATAAAACAGTTTATTGCCATAGAAAAAATAAACAAACTTACATAAACAAAATTATACACTTTGGCAAACGGAGGCGACTCAGCTTTTGCTGAAACAGGACTATCTTAAACCATTAGGCTATTGACGCTCAAAGATAGCATCAACTGTGCAGGATTTATTATAGGGCTATATGAATGAATGATACGAGTGCATTTACGCGTTGGCCCGTTCCCTAGTCCGATGTAACGCTAATTCTAGTTGGATGGGTAGATCGAGCAATTAGGCCAGGGTAGGAACACTTCACAGAGTACTAAATCAACTGACGTTATACTATGCATAGTCTGAAAAAATTCCAACTGATGTTTTTTAATTTATTACGTTGAGAGTTACGAACGAACACAGTTCACCTGATTCCTGCGGCCCATGACATCTACATTCATCCTTGACTAGGAATAATAATGCAGATGCGTTGTCACCCTTGAGGACAGAGATGGAATGCCTTGTATATAGTAATAAAGGTGTCCGGATCCCTACACTCGCCAGACGAAACACAGCAGCATTATGCTGCTATTTCACGATGGTATTCTTTGAGGGCTTAGTCCTACCATGGTCGAGCTCGCCTAACTGCAGAATAAAGTTATAAACAAACTGCAGTACAGCTCTCACTGTTAAATATATGATGAAGCATTCCATTTTAGAACTCAACGGTGACAATGAATCTGTGTCATGAAATCTCGTCGAGGATGAAAGTGTGTTATGCCGTGTTACTTAAATATTAATGATGACTCCTGAATGATTTCGTCCTATATTATTATTGTTATTATCAGCTGACATAAATTGTGCACGTAAGTATTTACACAAACCTAGAGTCGCAAAAACAAGGAAGAGACAAGGAAATTCATACAACACACCTAGACCTGATGTATCCTCGTAATCCAGGAACCGCAATGGGACAAGTCGAGTACTCCCAACTAAAGCAACAAGCACAGTTATTAGAAACTGTGATATTAAATCAAAAACTGTTGAGGAGGCACAAACTATAGTTAAACATTGGCTGGCAATGCTCAGTTATGAGGATATTGAAAATATACTGAACATCAAAGCGTAAAAACTTCTTCATGAATTGTATTTAGCTATGTATTTATAATGCGAGTATATAAATTCACAGTTATGTATTTATGTACATAATTATACTACTATATAACTCATAGTTGTGTATTGAATTAAGTATGTATATGTATTTTGAAATATACCCAAAAAAGAAAATTGTAATAACATTATTTTTACTACTTGTAATCTTAACTATATAACAGGCGTGTAGGTGTTAAAGGTTAAAAAAAAAATGTATTCGTAACTAGCCCTCGCGGTACAGGCTTGCCTAGTGCGAAGGCTGCAGTTAACTCCAAGTGTGAATAAAATAGGCATTGGTTTTTTTTCTTGTAAATATGTTTACTTGTGTATCTTTTCTCTCTGTATATATTTCTGGCATTCTAATAAATATTTTTTACTTCTAAAGCATTGGATAAACTGTAAGATCAATAAAAAAATATTAAAATATCTTTCTTTGGACACTACGGTAAAATATCTTATGGCAAAACTAAGATAATTTACATATTCGAGATGGTTACTCGTATTTACTATCTTTCGGACGCTGCGAGATTGTTTTGACATATTTTTTTTTTGTATTGATTGTGACAGACGGGCACATTTGATCCGATGGTAAACGATTCCTGTGGCCCATGACTCTTTGATCCTTGGTAAGGAACCCCAACGCAAATGCGTAGGCGCTCTCGCTTCTGTAGCGCATCAGCGAATGAACATCCCTGTTTGCAGAGGCACGAGTCGAATTTTTTTACGCGATTATGCGAAATAGATTTGCGTCTATAGTGCGCATAGTACGGGCTAGCTCCAATAAAATTCTCGCCATGATAGTGAATAGGCTGATACATCTAACATATAATAATTAAAATTCAGTGTAAATTTACTAACAAATATGAGTCTTGAGCTTAAAAAAAATATTATTCTTATAACGATCGTACGCCACTGGAGCAGCAGTAATCTCTAGATACCTAGACTTTCTAAACAAAACGCAGCAGAGTGCTGCTTTTTTACGCTGGTATTCTGTGAGGGTATGGTCCTTCCCCTTCAAGCGTTTTGTCTCTACCGTACTAACTTTTACGAAACTCAGAGGACGTGACATGTATATACTACATACGAAACAAAGCAGAGTTATGCAGCTATTTTACGCTGGTATTCTGTGAGGGTATGGTCCTTCCTCTTCAAGCGTTTTGGCTTTACCATACTAACTTTTACGAAACTCAGAGGACGTGATATGTATCTACTACATACGAAACACAGCAGAGGTAAGCAGCTATTTTACGCTGATATTCTGTGAAGGTCCTTTCCTCTTCAAGCATTTTGGGTCTACCGTACTAACTTTTACGAAACTCAGAGGACGTGATATGTATCTGCTACATACGAAACAAAGCAGAGTTATGCAGCTATTTAACGCTGGTATTCTGTGAGGGTCCTTTCCCCTATCAAGCATTTTGGCTCTATCGTACTAACTCTTACGAAACTCTGAGCACGTGATTGTATATCTACTACATATTTCCGAACATTATCCTTTGCGCAAACATTGCTGGTGCCGTTCAAAATGTCAGACACACGATATTTATCAAACGCAACCTGTGTTTGACACTAATTTACATCTGTAAGTGGCCGGCAGTTTACGCGGAGCGAGATTACTCTAGTTCGATGACATTTGGCAAATGTTAGTACGTCCTTCGCACAAAAGATCAAAAGCGAATTCTTTCACTGACGTCGTGATTAGAAGGGACTTCGTGTGGGAAGTAAAGCGCGACACTGGTTGTACGTACAAATATGATATTTACTGGAGCACTTCTATCTGTTGTCTATTTAGAAGATATTTGATAATAGTAGAGCCACGTTGCCTGTTCTAGTTGTATCATGAATGGGTCGGCTCAATCGGACACGGCCCTTTCACAATACGAGCGTGAACTGGTAGCATAATGCTGCTTTCGTCTAATGAGTGTACGGATCCAGTGACCCTAGCTAATGGTGACCATCTCACTCAGCGGTGCCAATGTATCTGCATTATGATCCCTTATCAGGGATGAATGTGGGCTGTCATCACTTAATAAATTAATGACTGGTATTTCGCTCAATATGCAATAAATTAAAAACCTGTGTGACTTAACATTGGTTTAATTCAACAAATAAAGATCTTCATAGAAGTCTACGAATTTGTGGGATCAAAATAGATATACTTCCTCTTCGGCAGATATATATATATATATATATAACAACACTTACTAAAACCAGTTAATAATTCATATCTTTGAAATAGTGAATCGCTTTTATTGAAAATTTCACCGCTGCCTCAGTTTCATTTTAAAAATTATTTTTAACCACAATTTTTCATTCATGGCACCCAGAGAGAATACACAATGCTCTTGCCTCAGAGAGAAAAACCAAACAATGTGTCTAGAAATGGGTGACCACTCGCACGTTTCCCAACATTGTTATACTCTTGTACCCACTAACTGCAATATTCGCCTAGTCATAACCCGATTTATGGAAGGTCTTATCGTCTTATTGTATTATCTGCACTTGTTGACGCTTTAGCAAGATTAGTTTAACCGGTAGCTTGTTTTTATTAGACTTCGAAATAAAAGGTTGTATTATATACACCGTTATTGTGTTTATAAATTTATCTATATATTATTATTAATAGGTTTATTTTTTTCTACCTAAACAAATTAAATACTATAAGCAAATAATAAAACAAATACAATAAAATAAAATATCCAAACGCTCAAAGGTTAGGGCGAAAGGGAGAGAAACCTGCGAACCATACGAGCGGTGTCGAATAGCACTGCATTATTATTATTGATATTTAATAATTATTATTATTGATAATTAATAACAATTATTAATATTTTTTTTTTTCACATGGTAGCAACATAGCAGTTCGTTTCTACCTGTTGATGAATGGATCAGCTCGACCCCCGGTCGAGGGAATGGGCCGGATCCGCACATAATACCAGCATATAATATCAGCATACCACTGCTGTTTCGTTCGGTGAGTGTGGGAATTCGAAGAACCTTATTATTGGTGACGAGGTATTTCATATCAGTTCTTAATAGTGAATACGCATCTGTATTATGATTCTTTAACAAGAATTAATGTACATGTTATGTGCCGCAGAAATCACTTGCCATCAGGTTATGTGTGATCTCGTTTGTTAATCTCAACGTAATAAAAAAAAATTGTATTATTGTTGATTATATTAGCTCTTCTTAATATTTTTATGTTATTAATTAGTTTATACCTATCAATATACCTCACCACACCTTGGGTTGATTTGCAGAGAATGCTTTTGGCATTTTTAAAATAAAATTGAGTAAATAAAACCTTCTTATTTCAACTCTTGAAGTGTATTCCATATATAAATGTTTGACTATCAGTACGGCAGTCATATTCTGTATAAGCGTGGTCCTACCCCAGTCGAGTTGACCCATACATTCTGCAGTCAGAAACAAACTGCAGTGTGGTTCTACCACTGTTAATCGTGAACCATCTTTTGTGGTTAACCGTAATGATAGCTATGTCACTAGCATTCTTTTTTACGTATAGATATATTATACTTGGAAATAACGCCGCATTATTCCAATTCTTTGCGTTTCGCGTTAGATTGCAGTTTCTCTTATAGAGAGCACCTCGGATCAACTCCCCGACCTCCATAGTTATCGTTTTCGTCTCTTCGCCAACACCGCAGGTCGAAGTACAGTGGCTAGACAGCAAGTGTCATTTATTCATGGTCATCGTATCAGCCACGTCGTTGTATTCCACAGTGAATCCTCTGCTCGCGATTCTATTCCCATGGAAAAAAAATCTGTATCTGTGTTTTTGGATTCAAGAACACCACAAATTTATCTAACACATTTCAAGTATATGGATAATTTAAACAATTTAATTTTAATCATATAGCAACTTAATATATAGTATATTTGAATATCAGATTTAGTCTAATTTCAGTTAAGTCCTTAATATCTTTGACCTTTAACATGATCCAGATAATCAGAAAGCCGTTTTGATTGCCTTAGATCATGTTATTATTATAGACATATTGAATTTATGTATTAATTATGAATTTATCTCAAATGAGGATAAGCTACATCACGTCAGTAAAGAAGCTGTAGCTTGCATTTCTCGGCTGGAATTGGACAAGCTTCACAAATGTGAGCGTAAAATAGCGCCGGTGTATATCTCGGCGACTACAAGAAACCTGAGATTAATTTCTGATAACAAATCATTTCATCTTAATGATGTGTGGGCATTTATATGTTGATTTCACCTAGAGTATGCACATAATAGGTCTCATGAGCACGGCTTCAGATTCTGTATATCGTATAAGGAAACTAAAAGTCGACTTTAACGTTGCGGGCTATCAGGGAAACCAGGATAGTCGGCAATACAGACATCATATTACAGCGTAAGGCGTTGCCTACGATATGTAACGTGCCCAGTGCTAGTGAATAGGGTTTCAGGTTTGTTCCGTAGAACATCCCGGTGCTCCTCGGACGTATAGTGGGTACCGACGGAATCCTAGTTAAAAGTAAAAGAACAAGTCACAGAAGCTTGGAGAGTATCTTTGAAAGTTCCAACCCAACTCTGTCCTACCTCTCGATGCCAAAAATGATGATGTCATGTATCAGGACATTTTACGATCAGGTGAACTGTGCGCTCATGTTTATCACTTGTGTTGCCATAAAACGTTTTAATGTGAAAATATTGTATTTTTTTCTGTTAATTTGAGAGTAACAAACGAGGACACAGTTCACATGTTGTTAAGTGATTCCTGTGGTCCATGACATCTACATGACTGAGACTGAGACGGAATGCCTCGTCACCAGTAATAAAGGTCTCCAGATCCCCACACTCTCCAGACGAAACCCAGCAGCATTATGCTGCTATTTTACGCCGGCATTCTGTGAGGGTGTGGTCCTACCCCAGTCGAGGTGACCCGTTCATTCTGCTGCTAGTATTACTGCAGTGTAGCACTACCACTGTTAAAAAAATATTATGATTGTGTAAAATGCATAAAGCAAAAACATTATTAATGGAAATGTATAATTATATAATGATGATATCATTCTGGTCGATTACGACCACGGCCATATCTTCTGGTTATTGATGGATAACATCAACTACACAAAATATATTATATTGCCGTAGGCATTTGCGCTAACGCTGAGGCACTCACCGATATAACAGTTGTCCAATAAGATAGGAGGAATACAGAATCGGGGACACGGTACATACCTACGTAGAGAATTCGCTACGCAGAAGCCAGGTCTCCTTCATACCACTACACCAAGCTATATACGTAGGCAAAAAACATACATACGTACAGAACTCGCGACGCAGAAGCCAGTTCTCCTTCATGCCACTACTCCGAGCTATATACGTAGGCAAAATTCATACGTACAGAATTCGCGACGCAGAAGCCAGGTCTCCTTCCAACTACTAGACCAAGCTATATACTTAGGCAAAAATAAAATATTACAGTTCTAACTAAAGAATGTATTAGGGTGTCCATTCGACTACAATTACGACTGCAAGTGTACGAGACAAACCAGTGCCTGCTGAAAATGCTATGATGTATTTATCAATTTCATTTAAATCACTTTTACATAAATTTTACAGACACAATTATCTTGTCGAAGGTCATACAGGTAGTAAGTTCAAAGTAATTTATTGATATATGTAATCTATCGCTGATGTTTCGGACTTGTACTTTTACGATTTGATTTGATTGTATTTTGACGTTGATTGTAACGAATCTGCGAAGACGCGATGGATACAGGTGGATCTGTCTATACTCTATAGCAGTCTGTAGGAGAGGTCTATGTTCGTTTGTGATGGGCTGAAATGATGACGATGAAGCTCTCACCAGTCGATATGACTTAAGGACCTTTAATAAAAGACCCGACCCCTTACTCTAAGCCAACCACGTAGTTGCAACTTCCCGCCGCTAGCTCGTTTCTCAACAATATTCTATAGAAACATGTATAATCAATACTGTTGAGGGAAAAAGATCATAAAATGACAGTCTATAAGACCTGCATGTTTAAGAAATAAACGGAACCATATTTCAGTAATATATGAAGTGCGTGGCGGAATTTGCTCCAACATAGGGAGAGTAAATAATATACAGAAGAATGCTCAATATTGGGATTGGATTTTAGAGTCACACTGTATAGTAAGTCCTTTAGAAAGCGACCCGAGTCGAGGTCTCGTACCTACTTATGAGGGGCCCTCGGATCGTAATATCGCCCTCCTCTGTTGTCGTCGACGTTCTTCGTCCACAGGCGTCGGAGTGCAGCGGTGTTGCAGTAGCAGTCTCCGCGCCAGCTTCATAGCATCGTCGTTGTCTCCCTACTCAGCGGGCCTCCCGCTCGCGAGTCTGATCAGATAAAGCTGTAAAGGTGGACCAACAGCAATACTCACACAGAAAAAAAAGGTGAATTATTATCTATCGATATCTATAGATATCGCGTGAAGATCTAACCAAATGTGGACGTTCGTTTTTGCAATATTAATTCACAAAACACTATTGCGGATTCATATTATTAGATCACATATTTCCATTGAAGTACTTTGCAGATTGTTCTCGTGCGGTTTAATTTATTCTCAGTGGGAGTGGCTTTCTTTCTAAAAATCTTTGATGGAATTATGTATAAGACTTTTATATAATCCGTCTCCATTTTGTTTTTTTAAATGGATGAGGAAATAGTGCGGGAACAAGTTTAGAAGTTTCCGATGACGGAAAAGTTACCGTTTTATTATATTTGCTGAATTATATTTATTTATTTATATATTTAACTTGGAGACAAACATAAAAATACAACATATAGAATATAAAACTATTTACAATTGTTCCCTTTAAAATGCCTCACTGCGAACATATTTGGTATCATATAATCTTTCGTATGTTATTATTTGACATGTAAAGTAATTGCAGCGACCTATTGAGTTCTTTAAAATATTGATAACAACAGAAGTAGTAACAATACAAAGCACTCATGGATATTTCAGTTTAAAGAAAGCAATGAAAGTGTGTTCAGAAAAGAAAAACAAAATTGGATTGGATTATTATATTCCATTATGTTATATTAACACCGCAATGTAGTGGTTAGAGCTGGGTATTGCGTTCTGGGTTCTGGGTTTGAGTGGACCAAGAAAAAATATTTGTGTATCAATCAATTGGGTTTCCAGGCCTTGTGTCCATTTTAACCTATTGAACATGCATTTCATGTGTGTTTCGACTGGGTAGGTAGGTAGGATTCGGAGATCAGTTCTCGAATGAGCATTACATCACATACCTCAGAGGACATAATGCATGGGAATCTTAAATTTTTATTGAACATGAATGTAAGTCGCATTCATCACTGTCCAACGGAGGAACGTTCCTCTGTTGTCACCCTTAATAAAATGTATTTTTTATTATATATTTGGACTAACAACGTATATGCATCTTGAATATTAGCTGGATTTTGATATTATTCAGTCATTTTCCATCAGGTGAACTATGAGCTCGTTTATGGCCTCGTATCAGTATCACCAACTGAAAAAAACAATGTGGCTAAAGAAATTAACTAAAAAACCCACTTAATTCAAGCCAAATTATGACATAAGTCAAAAAAAATTCTATATATTTAATGGTTTAATTTTTTTTTATTATCAGCTGTACGACATACATTTACTATTCAAAATAAAGATAAGCATTTGTGTTCTATATATAACAAAAGTTCAGTCAAAATTATTTTTTGCTTGTTATAAGTAGTCTGTGGTTGTTTTTCATAGTAGTAAATAAAATTTAATACCCGAAAATACTCCCTAAAAACTTAACCTCTAAATTGGCATCGCTAACTCTTATCTGATCTGATTCGTCTTAGTCCCGTATGCCCTGGACGCTGCTCCGCCAAGTCTCGACATATTTTCTTTTTGCGTCATCACAATTCTACAATAATTTACTAAAGGTTAAAAACCTGAAGTTATATAATTCAAATCCGAAGAATACTTGAAGGTTCTTAAAGGGCGTATACCAAGATAAGAATTAAAGAGTAATGTTGTAAAACTTAATGCGTTAGCTTGCTCGTCTACGACATTAACGAAGTCTTTAAACCTTCTCATGTAAAGAGATATCAGTTTAATGTTTTTTTTAAGGGATTCGACATTTGATGCTATTTTAAACCAACAATCACCCGTAGTAGAAATTCGACTAGTGCTTGGAAAACTAAATTCAATTTGTATTTCATTTAATTATATTTATTTTATATTAAAACATATTAGTAGTGTTATCATATCCTACTATACTCATGTTCACCGAGGACTGAGGGCCGAGGGCTGTGAAGATGTTTGACATCCCAATCGTCAATCCGAACGATCATCAGCTTTTTATTATTTATCTTTATTCCGATCTACGCAGGAGAACATCACTGTGTCTTTTTATTATTTATCTTTATTCCGATCTACGCAGGAGAACATCTGCACTGGTGGATGCATTCTATCTCAGTGCTCAAGGGTGACAACGTATCTGCATTATGATTCTTGGTGAAGGATGAATTCAGATGTCATGGGCCGCAGGAATCACTTACCACCAGGTACTACCAACTGTTTGCTCGTATGTTACCCTCAATGCAATAAAAAAAAGAAAAATGAATGAATCCAAGCCAATGGTAGGACCCAGCCATCTGTATTGAAATTAGGATGTTTTCAATAGCTTCGCGAATCATCTTTGGTAGGAATCGGTGTTCCTATACGAGTATTAGAGATTTATCAAATCTTATGTAATGGTGGGGCCGATCTACGGTGTATAATTTCAACTTTCTAGGTAGTCTGCAGTTTGTGAGCATACTTCAGTTGTCCCCATGACCATGCGTGACCCAACTGGAATAGTCGGAATAAAAAGTTTAAAATTAACGCGATAATAGAATTAGTAACTACATTTTGGATAACATGAAATTATTTTTAATTATATTGTAATTTATGATTAATTTGAAACAGGGACTTAATAGCTGTAACACAATTATATGACCTAGCACGGCTGCTAAGGCCAATTTAAAAGTGATTTGTATGGATAAATTTATAATGGTTTTATTACCTGTTTATGATATAAGATTAATTTAATTCAAAAATCTGTATTGGCTTTATGTAAACAATGTTTTGATTAAATAAGTTATTATTATTATGTTATGGACATTACTTACACTACCGTTAACTGTTTACTTTTTTTTTAACTGCCTTATGAACAACATATAATTTTATGTACAGATCTATAGTACCGTACGATTTCCTTCCCCTAATTTTAAAATATATACAAAAAAAAAAAACAAAAACTATAGCGCTAATTGCCTAATAGTTTGAAGTATAGCCTGCAAGTCTTAACGTAATAAGCTCGAATCCACCAATCGATTACATTTTTGAACCATCTCCGAGCACAAACACTTAAGCTTAGTTGGACTGGTTGAGTGAGAATTTTAATCACGTTAATACCGTTGCAAGCATTAAAAAAAAGATAATGCGACATGTGGTATTAAAGAATCCCCCTATTCATTTCCTGGGTGACCCGGACAGATGGCTGAAAAAAAATAACAAAGTGTTTACGTTCCAATTCAGAATACGCTTCCCCGCTAGAAACAGTTTGGTACATAACCTTCCCCACTGCTATAACGCCGCCAGTCCCAACTTTACACTGGCGCTAGTGTCATTATCAGAGCCACGTTGCTGTTAGAAACTGGCGCTAGCATGCATGCTCGGGGAAGGACCGTGCGCTCATAGAATACTAACCTGCCATCGTAGCATAAAGGGTGGTTCAAGGTAACCCTTGTATCGACAATCGCGGTGTATAACGATCACCCACTGAATGGAGTGGACCTATCCAAGTGGGAAATCTATGCATATCTAGGAATGTTCTTCGTGAAAGCAGTGGACTTGTGACATGTTAATATAGCAAACGTAACGAAAGCTAGAAATAAAAAATGATAAAAATAAAACTCCACGTTGATTGTTGCCTAAAAAATTTCATCTCGTCTCGTCGCCTTGATGGTTGGTAATCCACATACAAAATTTCACGTACACACACAATTTACGTGTGATTATGGACAACCTCTCTGTGTAGTCAGTTGTCGCCAGTGGTATTTCAGAAACGATACGACTTAGGGACCTTCGAGAAAAGAGCCTACACCTCTTAAAGGCCGGCAGCGCATGTTCGACTCCTCTAGTATTGCGGACGTTCTGGGTGGTAGTCACTCACCATCATATGAGCACCTTGTTCGTTTGCCACTAATCTTAAAACAAAATTAATTTGAACTTTTAGTAATTCTTTTACTCACGATGGATGTGTGATGTGTGTGAAAATTAGTTAAGACGAAGGAGTGTCAATACAGCCGGTAGTCAATCTAATTAGGTAATGAAATATGAAAAGTCAATCAAATTATTAATTAAATTTATTAAGAAAGACGTGACGGCCCCATGGTGCAGTGGTCAGATATATATATTTATATATATATATATATATATATATATATATTTACCTATATACACTAAAAGCAAATACGCATAAACACAAAAATTAACACAATTTTAGATGGTTCTCCAAAACTTTAATATTGAAACATTAAACAATATTCATGTTTATGTTGTGTTTTAATAACACTGTTCATATTTTTATAAATTTTTAGACATTATTTGTTACCAACCCCAAGATGTCGTCGAGAATGACGATGATGAATTTTACCAGTAAGGCTTCAACATACACGTGAGAGGTAATTAAAATATTAGGATTCATGTAAGGTTGGTAAAATTACGGGAGTTTCAAGCTTTCATAGAATTATTTTAAGCAGCGCTAGACAGAGTCGGGTATTAAAGTCTAGGTTCCTACAAAGCTAATTAGGACCAGGCTAACGCTGTGATGTTAACTTCGCAAGCGGTGTATGCATCTCGATGCCGTGGAATTTTAAATTAGGCGTAAAGATTAATTTTGTTACACATTTCTATCGTCGTGATCCAAGAAAAAGGTAGCTAAGTATTGCGAGCGGTCACTATAAAATTATAAGAACATTTTAATTTATACTTTAAGACTTACAAGGCTTTCCAAATGATTTCCACATGATTATAATTTTAAACAAAGCAAGCTATAAATTTATTTTTCCGTATTGTTATTATAAATTAATTAAATAAACAAATCTTTTGTATACAGATCGCATTAATTAAACAGATTGCGACCCCCTTTAATAACAAATGCTGCCACTGAGGGGATCACTTTTGGATTGATGTTAGTTTAAGAAACGATATTCTAAGTAGGTTGTGATTATTATTTTTCATTGGAGTATACATAAGCAAATAAATTATAAATGCACAGCTGTTTGTGGTAGCTGAGAACTAACATAGATTGTTGTCTTTGCCAGTAATTAAATCTCTCTTGCTTGGGAATTGAAAAACGGCATTTATATGCGCAACCAATTGTTACAATGGACACAGTTCACCTGATGGTCCGTGATGCTGCAGTGCATATACATCTACAACCATGCTCGACTAAGACTCAAGATGGAATGCCTTTTATATTCAAGTGCCTCTCTTGGTCCCTACACTCTATCATTCTATCATCATATCACTATATCAAACACTAGCATGCAAATTGTAATTTCACTCGGTATTCCATGTGGCGTGATTCTTCTCCATTCGAGCTGACTAAGTCATGGCGTATCTTTGTAATGAAAGCAAATAACCACGTAACCAATAAAATAATTGGATCATCATGATAATCATATAGTTTTCACATCCCATAATATTTGCTGACAAACACAGTTCACTTGATAGTAACTTATAACTGCTACCCATGGCATCTTCATCTCTCCCCAAGTATCAAGATACACATTCATTATCACCCTGGAGGACTAAGATGGAATACCTTGTTCCCAGTAAACGAGCCCAGAGTCCACCTGATGATAAGTGACAACTGCTTCTGGTGTTATCTACATTTCATTCAAAGTTATATTCACACAAAAGAGTAAAGAAGTCAGTGTTATATACTAAACGCAAGCTTATCGCTATAACTATATATATAACGTTCGGTTTTGTCTGTATCAAGTCGGGTATCAAGAGTTTTTTTAGTGGTTCTTCGACGTGATTTTTGGAATTTTCCTTTGTTACATCTAGGAGGTATTAATTTACAAAATTTGTTTTTATATCTCACACCCTGCTGAGTTCAAAAACAGGAATATGACGTCTCAAACTTTTGTAACAATATTATTAATTCGCGAAAACATCTTCGCGGATTAATATATTTCCATTTACGAACTTTCCAGATTGTTGTTTATTATATTCTCGGTGAGAGTGCCTTCCTTTCTTAAAATCTTTGATGGAATTACATACGGGGGTTTGTTTGTTTTTAAAGTGATCAGTAGATAATGTTTTGTGACTTTCTATTATCTGTGATAAAGTGCTGATATTCCATTATACAAATTTAAAAAGCCATGCTCCAGCTTGCTTCTGGCTGTATACGTTTTCCATTGAGTGTGGTCATATATGTGTGCGGAGTGGACCGCAAGGCTTTCTTTCTGTGTCAGAACATCTTGCTCTGAGAACGTCTGCCATAAATTTTGCCTAAAATAATATATTCCTGTGATTCAAAGACCACATAATGTATCCGAAGAAAATGAGGGGTCTTTGTCAGCGGATTGTGGACAGTCGTGTGATGACACAGGATAGAAACGTATAACAGTAGCAGAGCACTGCTGTTATTTCTGGGAACCTGGAGTAGTCCTCAGGGGGTGACAACGCAGATGTCATGGGCCGCAGGAATCACTTAGGTGAACTGTATGCCCGTTTGCCACTCCTAATTTTCATAAATAAAACCTAGAAACTAATGTATTATTTAAAAAATATATATGCAATCTAGTTATAAAATTATTTTACGCTTAAATTAAAATACCACGGCACGGGGGTGCATGCAGCGCTGGGAAAATTATCGACAGTGTAGTTGATCCGGTGCTAATTAGCTTAATAGAAACCTAACCTTTAAGACCTAGGTTTGTTCGACGCTCCTGATATTTTTATGGTTTAAGCAGACGCCAGGTACACGGTTTTCCTAATACTAGTAGATCGGTCTATTACATTTTCCTCCTCTATAAAGAATCATTATAGAGATTATAATTTTCTTGTTGTTTCTTTAGTAAGAAGAAAAATATTTGATGTTCTACTCAGACAAGTTCTTGGGTTTGATACTATTGTTATTGTTCGCAAATTTGGTTTTCATAAGATCGTACAAAATTTTGAGTTTGACGTAAGGTGAACTTTATGCCCGTTTGTTACGTTTACAAAGTAATTGACATAAAGTTGTTTTAAAAATAATTTATTTAAATTATTTCGCTTTATTCTGCTCATAGAATTCCCCTTCGTTTTATATCCATGTTACAAGAGCGGCAAAGAAATTAAATCGCCATCTTTAAGCATCCGCCATTTTGAAATTAGTATCACATAATGTACAATATATAGAGGTTGTGGAAAAAAGGTTATCCGCGTCCTTGGTATGGCGGTTATTTATAAAAAATTACATAACTGAATTTAAATATCATGCTTTTCCCAACATTAATATTTTTTATCTTCTCTATATTGATAATGCAGATGTATGTTACCCAGACCTCTCGTAAGATCTGAGCAAACTAAATTGTCTAATGTACAACTACATTTTTGATTACTTAAATATATATTTTTATATATATATAAATATATATATATATATATATATATATATATATATATATATATATATATATATATATATATATATATATATATACTTAATTGGCCTAATTCTAAATTCTGCTTTTCTCAATTTTAATAGATTCATCGTCATTTATTACTAATGACGATGAATTCCATCTCAGTCCTCAAGGGTGACAACGCATCTGCATTATGATTCCTTGTCAATGATGAATGTAAGAGTAGATGTCATGGGACGCAGGAATCACTTAGTATCAGGTGAACTGTTGGTTACTCTTAATGCAATTTAAAAAAAAAACTTCCATCCCACACCAGACTTTTTCGATCTTTCTTTAATATCAAGATCTGCTTGTGAGTATATAACTATACCTGCTTTTATGTAAATCAACTTAATTTCCGAGCAAAACTACTCTATTCCTTGCCCGATGACATCAGACAGGTTAGTAATAAAAGCTGTTTCAAGAGTTTGCTTCAAAACTACTTACTTAAGACACCTGTAGTCAAATAATTCATCCTACAAGGATTTACATAATTAATTGGTAGCTACCATTATTGTATTGTATTTATGTATTTGACTGTGGTAGAGCTACACTGCAGTTTGTTTCCAGCAGCAGAATGAATAAGTCAGCTCGATCGGGGTAGGTTGCCCACGCCCTCACAGAATACTAGCGTAAAATAGTAGCATAATATTGCTCTGTTTCGTTTCGTGAGTGCAGGGATCCGGAGACCTTTATCACTGGTGACGAGTCATTCCATCTCAGTCCTCGAGGGTGACAACGCTCCTGCATTGTGATAAAATGTGGCAAGGATGTAAAGATGAATGTAGATGTCATGGGCCGCAGGACTCAGGTGAAATGAATGCTCGTTTGTTTGTCTTAATGTAATAAAAAAATGTGTTTATGTTATTTATATACCTACATACGTATGTTTTATTGTTTATTTTTTATTTTTATATTAGTCTGTTCTATTCCTTTTTAGTTATTAGTTTGTTGCTACTCCTATCACAATATCTCACAACACCTTGAGTTCACTGGTGAAGAATGTGTCTGGCATTAAGTCCACCCCTTGTGAACTCAATTTTGTTCAGATTAATGCAATTATTAATAAATAAATAAATATTATAGAAAAAAAATCGAGTCACAAATATTAATTTGTGAAGTGAAATAAAATCTGATAACAATAAACATACATACATATATTTCTTTCATATACATGCAGGTTTCCACACAATGTTTTCCGTCACCGCTGAGCAAGTGCTAAGTGATCTATTAAAATTGCAATTAACAATTTCATTGCTCACTCGGTATGCTCCGGTAACCTAAATTAAAATTGCAATTAATAATTTCATTGCTCACTCGGTATGCTTGGGTGCCCTAAATTAAAATTGCAATTAACAATTTCATTGCTCACTCGGTATGCTCGGGTGCTCTAAATTAAAATTGCAATTAACAATTTCATTGGTCACTCGGTATGCTCAGGTGCCTAAATTAAAATTGCACTAACAATTTCATTGGTCACTGGTATGCTCGGGTGCTCTAAATTAAAATTGCAATTAACAATTTCATTGGTCACTCGGTATGCTCGGGTGCCCTAAATTAAAATTGCAATTAACAATTTCATTGGTCACTCGGTATGCTCGGGTGGCCTAAATTAAAATTGCAAGTAACAATTTCATAAATCACTCGGTTTGCTTAGGTACCCTAAATTAAAATGCAATTAACAATTTCATTGGTCACTCGGTATGCTCGTGTGCCCTAAATTAAAATTGCAATTAACAATTTCATTGCTCACTCGGTATGCTCGGGTGCCCTAAATTAAAATTGCAATTAACAATTTCATTGCTCACTCGGTATGCTCGGGTGCCCTAAATTAAAATTGCAATTAACAATTTCATTGGTCACTCGGTATGCTCGGGTGCCCTAAATTAAAATTGCAATTAACAATTTCATTGGTCACTCGGTATGCTCGGGTGCCCTAAATTAAAATTGCAATTAACAATTTCATTGCTCATTCGGTATGCTCGGGTATCCTAAATGGGCGTGGCGAACTTTGCTCCATATTATTTAATATGAAACCCTCTCTATAATATGCTGCCGACACCTTCCTTAAAGGCCGACAACGCATTTGCGACTCATCCCGTGTTGCAGATGTTCATGGTCGGTGGTGATCACTTACCATCAGATGGGCTGTATGCTCGTTTGCCACCTATTTTATATAAATAAAATGCTATATTATGATTTGCATATAGAGACAGTTATAACTTCTAAATCCTATATTGGAACATATTGGTACTATGTAATTCAAATATACAGGATGGATAATAAAATTAAATCCAATACGACGTAAACACAAATTATATCAGCAATAGCTGTACTAGGAGAGCAGAATCTATTAGGATATGTCCATACGTCCAAAGTTACGACTGCAGGTATCATTTTCAGGACAAACGACGTGTACGTCGTTAAGGATACCAATAGTTACACCTCCGCTATTAATGTGAAATATTACTTCTCTCCATTATAATCAATTTATTTGTCATCTTGTCAAAGGTATTATTGTCTATTGACCAATTATATTTTTTTATAATATTTTTTTGAATACTTTGGCAGTAAGAAACGAGCGCTCAGTTTACCTGATGGTAAGTGATTCCTGCGACCCGTGACATCTACATTCATCCTTGACAAGGAATCATAATGCAGATGCGTTGTCACCCTTGAGGACTGAGATGAATGCCTCGACACCGGTAATAACGGTCTCCGGATCCCTACACTCACCAGACGAAACAAAGCAGCATTCTGCTGCTATTTAACGAACGTATTCTGTGTGGGCGTGGTTCTATCCTGGCTAACCCATTCTCCACCGTATCGCTGCACCGTAGCTCTACCACTATAGAATGTATGATACATATAAGAGATGGACACTGTTTATTAACATCGAACCCAGAACCCGGGACCCAGTAGCCAAGTACCCTCAGCATTATAAGAAATAAATAAATTGTACCAGTTTCATATTTCACGTTGTAAATTAACTGTGATATTGTAAGGTAGTAGGATTTTTTAAGGCCTGAGACCTTAATGCCTAAAACAAATCCACTATACAAGTTTGCAGGAAGTCTATTGATGTATGAGTCAGGATTGTGTTTTGTGAAAAACTATGGGGAAGCATTATATCTTGATAAAGTGGACTACATGGCTGTGATTTTCACCTTAATTTCGTAACAAATGTCACTAGATGAACAACTTACTACAGGCCCTGTCTCAATGAAACTGTTAATTTATTATTATATTATATATTAATATTTAAGTTAATAGTTATTCTTTATTATCAATAAGCGATAGTTGTCTACAGATTCCAAAAAAAACACTATATATTGTCGAATACTTTATGATACTTCCGACAGACAAACGATAGCGTGTGACAATATACAAGAAGCGACATCGATCTACAAATTAATTAACCATAAACTAAATTAACTTGACACTAGATAGATCTAGCCTAAATCAAAACAAAACCTAACCAAAAATTTAAATGTAAGTGTGCGCGAGATAAAGATTGCGTACAAGTGTATGTATGTCTCATTTGTGAACGCATACGAGTATATAAGAGGCTGATTTATCGTTGTTATCACAGCCTTTCAATAGTAGCTGTACTGCCTTATTCATAGATTGCCATGAAGCAGGATCTTGATCCAACTGTATCCATCAATTTTAGTTCAAGATCTTGTGGGGTCGGGGTGTGAAGTCGTGAAGAAAAAGGGGTGTTTATGTATTTCTTTTCGAGCAAACAAAGTTCGGCTGATGGAAAGAGATCCCCGCAGCTCGTCTATCTTTGATAATGGATACGACCCTTGAGAAGTGGTTCTATCTATTAAATACTATTAATAAAAATATATTGTTTCTACTGAGATCGGTTTAATTTAATATTAAATTTTTGTACTAAAAGAGAAAATCTTTTTTATAATGATGTAATAGGTCTATATTAAAAAAACAATATAACAAAAAAGACAATAAAAAATTGTGTATCATATTTTCTCATTCCCTGTAGGAAAATTATTTAGCGAAAACATTTTCAAGGATTAATATATTTCCGTTTAAGAACTTTGCAGATTGTTCTTATGCGGTTTAATTTATTGTCGATAAGAGTGGCTTCCTTCCTAAGTATCTTTGATAGAATTATATACGAGAGTTTAATATGATTCCTTCCCTTTTGTTTTATAAATGGATCGGGACATAAAGCTCCGAAGCAGGGAACTTTCTTTTTGAGATGAAGTATTTTATATCTCATTAAGTAATAATATTCTGCAAGTTAATTTAATACAGATAAATAAATAACAATGTTCGTTTTAATAATGGTGTTTATACGATGTAGCGAACTTCTAGCAGCAACATGAATGGGTCAGCTCATGGAGGAGGACCATGAAATCACAGATATTATATTTACTTACACTTAATAATAACATACACTTATATGCGCATGACAGCACAGAGGATGTGTTATAAACTGGCTGCGCCAATGTTTCTCGAGAAAAATTCAATGAGTACCGGAACAAACTTGTGTCTGAGCTTGAGACTTTATTAAACAAAGCCTCAGATTGGGGCCAACAAAATATAGTCCAATTTAACCCCACAATTACCCCCAATTATATGCAAGAGTTTAATATGATTACTTGGGTTTTGTATTATAAACTAATACGTTCGATCTCGTCCGTTAGTCTGTTCCCTTAGTCTATAGTTTAGTTCGCCAATAAGAGGTGGTCTCTAAACCTCTCTATAAGATTTACGATAATGTCATAAATAAAAAATAATTAAATAATAAACTACTGCAATTTCCATTAGTTAGCCCATATATTATAAAAATGGGCAATTTTATGTTATCTCTAAATAGCTTTATAAACAATGATAAATCTTAAGACAGTAAAATCATCTTTTATGGATAATATTTTTATAGTCTGTAATAGTCATAAACAATATCGATCGTCGATAAAAAATAACTTTAATAATAAACGGTTATATGGAAATAAAAACTATAGTGTTTTGTCTCTTTTTTATAAATTAGTAAGGCCGGTGATAATGTCTAACTTTGTCAGTAACAGTAGCACTTTTGACAGTGGTAGAGCTACACTGCAGTTCTGTCTAGCTGCAGAGTGAATGAGTCAGCTCGACCGGGGTAGGACCACCAGCATAATGCTGTTGGGCTTCCTCAAAGGTGACAACGCATCAGCATTATGATTACTTGTCAAGGATGAATGTCATGGGAGTAGGAATCACTTGCCATCAGGTGAACTGTGTGTTCGTTTGTTTCAATGCAATAAAAAAAGCATTTAATGTATGCAACATCTAAATTGTTGTTTTTTGGATTGTGAAAACCTACCTCGCTATTCGGCAATAGGTTATCCTGTAACACGTTCTGTGATTAAAAT
The DNA here is from genome assembly GCA_029286865.1 of Teinopalpus imperialis. Classification (NCBI taxonomy): domain Eukaryota; kingdom Metazoa; phylum Arthropoda; class Insecta; order Lepidoptera; family Papilionidae; genus Teinopalpus; species Teinopalpus imperialis. The sequence goes on along the minus strand of JAGSMU010000031.1, from coordinate 10,355,031 downwards.
TCTGGTTTCCAAGTTAATGTGGAAAATTGGTAATGCTATTTCTTTCTATACTAACTAAGATAAAATAAGTAAATAGTAAAAGTAAATTAAGTTAGTTAGTTGGTTGACTTTGTCGCCTTCTTCCATCAGACCATTCAAAGAACCAAAACAATTTGTTATACACAAATATTGTTACTGCAGCCTAGTATAATTACCACTACAACATGGGGTTGTCATAAGTTTATAAAAAATATATACCTATATTCGTGCTGAAAACATTTGTATTTTAAACTTAAACATATGCCTGACGTTGAAAGAAATACCGTACAGGAAACCGGAATGCCTCCTGGATAATGAGGAAACAGTGTGGTCAAGAGGACTTCATCATATCATTTAAACAAGTCTAGAGGCTTCTGTGCACGCGAGACGCAACATTATGATTCCTTGTCGAAAATATTGATGTCATGGACCGCAGTTATCTCTTGCCATCAGATGAATTGTGTGCTCATTGTCATCCTCAAAAAATTTCACAAGAAGATGTATTCGTAGCTACGTAATAAATTAATGGGCACACAAGCCTGACGCTTCGATTGAATTATTTTCGCCTACGTTAGACAGCGCGGGTCCTTAAAGGCAGTGTAGTAATTAACTGAGGGTTGCGCATACTGCGATAATATACATGCATAGTATGACATAGTATAATATTTTGTAACAAACTTAGTTACTTACCTCCGGATAGGTAAACATACTTTTTACATTGTGCATTTTTCTCTAAGACAAATTATGAAAAGCTCGTATGGTAGTTTATTACTATTTGTTACCTGATTTTCTATTATAATTAGGTTTTTCAAATTTATATGTGATCTTTATATATAAATATATACACATATATATAAAAACAATCAAAGACGGCCAGGCTCTAGTTGATAAGTCCGCCATCACGGGCACGAATAATCTTGCTAATAAGTCTGATATCGTGCTGATAGGACCGTTATAGTAATTTTGATAGACATCACCATTTGTTATGATGAAAACCTCGTAAAAGCCGAAACAGATAAAGAAAAAATATCTGGAGCTCGCTAACGACACATGGGGTGGTATGCCAACCAAAATTATTCCCATAGTCGTATCTGCAAACGGGTTAATCCAGATAAGACGCTCGTACCATTTGAGGCCGTTGGGACAAGGTACAGAAGACGGTGCTCCTCGACACAGCACGTACAGCTCGCCGGCTTACCTGATCCTCGACCGTTTGAACTCCTATTCAAAAATCAAACCAACCATTTTGAACACTGACATCATATTACAGTGGTAGGGCATACTGCAGTTTATTTCTAGCTGGTAGAATGAAAGGGTCAGCTCGACCGGGGTAGGACCATGCCCTCACAATATACCAGCGTAAAATAGCGGCATAATTCTGCTGTTTCATTTAGCGAGACATTTATTACAGGTGACGGGGCATTCCATCTCAGTTCTAAAGAGTAACAACGCATCTGCATTATGATTCCTTGTCAAGGATAAATTTAAATGTCATGGGTCGCAGGAATCCCATACTATCAAGTGAAATGTGTTTCGTCGTTTGTTACTCTTAATGTAATAAAACAAAATGTTCGTGTGCTTATGTTAGATATATATATGTTTTTATGTTTTATCGCTTATTTGTATATTTTTATATTAGTCTTTTCCTTTCCTTTTTATTAATACTCCCATCAGGTGAAATGTGTGTGAGTTTGTTACTCTCAATGCAATAAGAAAAAGTTAAGCACAGCTTCTATCAGGACACCTACTACCACAGGGGTAATGATCACGATCTGTTATATTTTACTAACTACTAACCATGATAATAAATCGCACGCAATATTAGTTAACAAATAATAAACTAACACAAAATCTTATTATTTTTTTTTTAATATTATACTCCCATTCATAAAAAAACAATTAATTTGTTAATTTTACACAGTTCTCATAAAGAATATTGAATAGTCAATAAATATAAAATTAATAATTGATATATCTAAAACAAGATTAGTATAATATTATAAAGTTATAATATTTAATTCTTAAACAAATTATGAAAAGTTAGCATAAGCTAAATTAAGCTTTCGGAAATAAGCTCGTAAGTGCACAAGCTACACGCTTTCATTGAATTATTTTCGGCAACTTTGGACGGAAGGTGGTCTTAAAGGCTAGATGTCTAAAAAGCTAATTAGCGCTGGGCCAGCGTTGTGACGATGTGTGCACCCCTATTAATTATTTATTAATTTAATTTTAGTTTGGTTTTTATTTCTTTTATACTTTGTGGCGTAGCTCACCAGCACACATTTGTTGCATCTTATTTCTATCTCCGCTTGGTTGCTCAATTTATTAAATAAGTAAATAAAAAAGAATGTAATTAAATAAATAGTATATATTTGCAATGCAAAATATTTGATATACTATGTATTATAATATGTACCATCCAGACGGGAATCCCGTGACAGAGGAGTCCAAGTGGTCGAGGGTTAGGGCAAAAGGGAGAATTTTTTTGATCCCAGAGCTGTCCGTTCCGCGGTACCATATTTTAGAACAAGCCCTGCACCACCTGGAGGTGAATTCTTCCTACTTGGTTGTGCCTGTAAAGATTATTGTTATTATTGTATGCTTTGTCGAGATCGGAAGCATCGTTTCCTATAATTAGGTGTCATGATGAAGTCACGTTGTTATTCTGTAAGGCCCTGGTCCCAGTCCTAGCTGGATGTAGTAGTCTTTAGTTCGGAGTGATCACCTAACATTAGATGAACTATGAATCGCTCGAATCTGTTTTATCTATTTTTACGTTAGATTTTTTTTATATTAAGGGCGACAAATGAGCTCACGTTTCACCTGATATTCATGGATAACTACGGCCCGTGACATATATGTACATCTAATCTGGTAGAATGCCTGATCCCCAATCCCTAAAGTCACCATTCGAAACAGCAACGTATACCATTTAACGTCATAATGTGATTCATGTTGCAGCGAGAATGTAACTGCAATGTGGGCATACATAAATTATATAAAATACGTAACGTCGTAAGCGTACACAAAAAGTTTTTACATAGTATTTTAGGGAAACCGATTCTAGTATTTTTTACTTTTACCACTTCCTTATATCAGTTTTAATAATACATGGAACTAGGGATATTATTTATTGGAGTAATTCGATTGAATTTTATTTGCTCCTTCATTTACTTGTTTTCTTATTATAATAGTGTTTCTTCTCTTGTTATATATACGACTTGTTAATAAAATAAAGGATATTATGGATATATGTTATATGATATGTTATGGATATATGTATATATGTAATAGACAAGAATATCTTTTAGTAATACTTTCCTAATCTAAGTTGAGTTTGTAATCTTTAAATAATACATATCAATGTTATGTGCAAAGGCTATAGCCGGATCCTTGTCGAAGATTCTTAGTAAAGGCCATTAATTAGCCAGTGGTAGAGCTACACTGTTGTTTGTTTCTAGCTACAGAATGAATAGGTCAGCTCGACCGGGCCAAGACCACGCCCTCATAGGATACCAGGGTAAAATAGCAGTGATAATGCTGCTGTGTTCCATCTGGTGAGTGCAGGGAAGCGGCGACCTTTATTACTGGTGATGAGGCATTCTATCGCAGTCATCAAAGGTAACAACACATCTGTATTATGATACCTTGTCAAGGATGAATGTAGATGTCATGGGCCGCAGGCTCGTTTGTTACTCTCAATGTAATTTAAAAAAAAGCCAGAGTATAACATAGCTCCAGGTCGTCTAACTAGCCGCCATATTCTTGTTAAACACGGGAGTTAGCCCAAGGGTGAGTAATCTGAAGTGGCAATAGCCACATGGCTTATAGAACTGATAACCGGTTGAATAGAAATTGACAAACGTGGTAGAAGACCTTGAGACGCTTGAGTAGTTGAAATTTATTTTTATAACGAAACTAACCAGTGACGGTGGCTACACTAATGAAAGTCATCATAGTTGGTTATAGCAACTATAACCAAAAGTGCTATGGGTGACTTCGGCAACGTCTGGAAGAACAAATGTATTCGACATACATAGTGCGCTTGGTTCGAGCTCTGGTATTTTCTACCTCATTTTATGGTGCCGAGACTTAGACCTTGACTGCGAGAAGCCGCGATAGCAGTAAAATAAATTCCTTCGAGATGTGCTCGTGGCGAAGGTCATTCCGAGTACCTTGGACTGCCATTAGAACCAATGAGTCTATACTAAAACCGCACGAATCTTATGCGGTCTCTCTCAAAGCTCTGTCTGGAAAATCAAAATGATTTAAGCAAAATGGATGGTAGACGTATTCAAAGGATGGCGCCTTCCACATATGACCGCACTCAATGGAGACTGATTGTTCCTGGTCACGATTCTCGGCAATGAGGGAACGAGAATAAAGAAGAGTGGGAAACGAAAAAACAGTTCACCTGATAGTAATCGATGACTGCAGCCCATGACATCTACATCCCTCGTCCATCCATCAAAGATTCAAGATGCACATGCTGAACTAAGACGGAATGCCTCTTCCACTCTTATAGGATCTCCAGATCCATACAACTTCTAACATATACAGCAGTCTTACTGCTATTAAACCTTACCGAATACCTGATTCGGTATGGTGAAGTGTTGACTTATCGTAGTTTGCGGGATTTCTTGATCGTAGCAATCTGTAGGGATATATATATTTTTAATGGACTAATTAAGCTGAGACATTTATAATGTGCTAAAGTCCCAATTCAGCAACTTAAGATAGAACTGCTAACTGATGGAAAAAATGTTGATAAACGGGGGAGAAGACAACCTTTGAGTCGACGTCTCATCCTAACAGATGGCAAATCAAGATGTGGCAGCGTCTAAGGGTCGTGGCCATCTGATGTGGAAAACATTTGTTCAGTAGGGAACTAATCGAGTTGAGACGATAATGATATGTATAGGTCCTAATTTAGTATATGCCATTACCTAACAATACAGATAACAAATTTTATGTTACCGTAATCTACATAAAGTCGTTGAATACCAACAATTTTTTTCTACACTCTACATACTAATATATAAGTTTATTTGAACCTCGCTACCGTTCCTTATTAAGATGGATAACTAAAAAGAATGAAGATTAAATTTTTATATAATAAGAATATATTATAGAATAAGAATAATTTTTCTGTTTTTTATTCAAATCGTGAAGAATTTCATAAGCATAATATTTTCCATTGAAAAAAGCTTGTCTGATTGGAATGGGCATTTTTTATCAGTATTCAATAAAAAAGACCGTGAGGAATTAATCATTGGAAAAAGAAAAATAGGGGCCAATAAATATCAAAACCTAAGACAATGTTTACGCAACTGGTAAATTACAACTTTATGATAAAAAAAAGTAGGTAGCATCATGGCCCGATTTTTTGTTCTCACGGGCAACCCGTTCCATTTTTTCGATACTCGCCTTTTTTGGAAGAAAGACTCTTTGGGGTCAAGGTAAACAAATCGAGCTCCTATTCCAATTATATTTTAAAGTTGTAAATTGCTTGTTTTCAAAATTATTAATGGTAAATGAACACTTGTCGAAAGGCCATCTGATCTCAAGTGGTAGATTTTGTTTTGGGTTATTTTTTTTCCGTTTTCAATACCGACGTTGATGCACAGGTGTTTGTCTGGTTTCTGTTTAATCGTTTCAGTGGCGGGTTAAGTCTTTTAATGGAATTTTTGAAGTTGAATATTTGGAAGACCGGTTAGAGGTACCGGATTCTGTGGACTTCCGCGGAATGTTCGCGTTTCCTTCGTGACAGGCAATATTTGAATGAGAGTATTGACGAAGTGTAAGCTTAATTCCTTCATTTTTCTACATTCACAAAATATAGTTATTGAATTATTAATACTACTAGTATCTAATACTAGTATCGGTTTATACACGCAAAGTCATTTTATCGATAGTCTATTTCCGTACCTAGCCACTCCTATACATCAAGACATCACTAACCAGAACTGTACTTAATTCAGAATCTATATACATCTAAGAACCACACTAAACATAGGCTTCCCCCACAAACTCCCACGATTCGTACTTCTAAGCTGGTAGCGGTACGTTTGTCGACAACCTTGTCAGTTTGGCTCCTTACTTAATCATCAGTTATTGGGTCTAACAGCTGAGGCCACGTTCATTTTTACAGAAGAAGGTCAAACGAGATAACGGTTCATCTGACCTTAATACAGTCCGCATACTGGTGGATGGCCAACCATCAAAATTGTAAGGATGTCAGTTTAAATGTTGTCACTTTGTGTTTTCTTAAATTCAACAGCCGCAATTACAGCAAAGGATTCCATAGAACGCTCCAAGCGGTGAACATGATATAAGACGCACAGAGTGACAGTTTTACAATGGTAGAGCCATGTTTCCTTTAGCTAGCAGCTTGAATGGGTTGGCAAAGCCTGGGAAAGAGAAACCGTCAGAGAATACCAGCGTGAAATAGCAGCATAATGCTGCTGTGTTTCGTATTGTGAGTGTAGCAATTAACCACTTACAACCAAGACATTCCATCTCAGTACTTACTTAAATATTCATTGACGATTAATGTCATGGGCCACAGTTACTAACCATCATGAGAATTTTGTGCTCGTATGTCACACATATCTTCGCAATGGCAATGTATAAAGCCGAAAGTAGATTTGCAACCGATGAGTCGGAATGAATATGTCCCGCACTAATGCACGCTAAGGTTTTTAGAGGCCAATTTGACCTTCTCTTCGGCGGATGAAACTTTGGTCCATTCCCGGTCAGCTAGTATGCTGGATTCTTCCTACACGGTCCCACATCTCCACGAGGTCGATGAAGGAAAATAGCTCATCGCTAGTGTGCTTCATTTGGCGAAAGAGAGAAACCAATTAGACCAACAAGAAAAAAGGAGGTCATTCCATCTTTGCACTTAGGTATAGGCAACCAATTTGTGTTATGATTCTTTGTGCGATGAACTACATGAATCAAAAAGCTTTTTTAGATGGAATCGGTGTTTTGTCAGTATTTTCTGAATGACGGAAACTGCAGAGGCGAAATGTTAATAATATCGCGTGGTTACCCTTACAGGTTAAGCTATATACATCTTCAAAGCTCATCAATGTGGGTGTGCTCGTTTGTAACTGTGATGAAATTAAATTTATATGCCGTTAGATTGAAAAAAGCTGCGGATGCAGCGAGTACGAACACCGAAAACCGATGACGTATAATTTCTGATTTCTACTGAGAATCTGAACGTGACCGCTAAGATTACTGTTCCGCCTAATACGCACAGTATCTCGTGGATCGGTTTACACGACCATGCTTACTGACCATGCATTATGCTTTTTCATGCGATAACTTCCCACGGGAGAATTTCAATTAAAATGTTTTTTAAGTAACAGTTTGATGAACGAGTTCAACAAACAGTTCACCTAATGAGTGATGAAACATTACCATAAGCGTTTAAGTCTATCCTCAACAAGAATTCGAGATGCACACGGATTACATCCATGCGCATTTGGCGACGAAGCATTCAATATTTGCCCTAAAAGTGACAAGGCGTCATTATGATTCCTTATCTAGGGTGCCATGTCATAGACCACAGGAATCACTTAGCATTAGGTGAACTATGCGCTCGTTTGTCACTCTCAATCTAATAATAAGCAAGCTAGGTCGTCGGTTTATACGTACCAACCATCATTCGGTATCATACGAAACACAGCAGCGTTATTAGCGTATCTGTTGACCTGACCCATCGAAGCAACAGCTAGGCTCTATCTGCTGTGTGATAGTAGCACCTGCGAACACACAATTCCAAACAAATTTAGGTAGGACAGGAGATATAAAGTCTAATGATCACGTGATCTAATTCATTATATTTTAGGCTAATGCATGCAGGGCAAGCAATAATATACAACAAACACACTCATAAACACACACACATATACATAATGTCTGAAGATGCTTGGATCCAAGTAAGCATTACGCAGCTACAGTGCTTACTAAGGCACAATAATGAAGAAAGGTGCAAGACCCGAGGAATGAGGAAAAGCGATGACCGTTAGACCACCCCCACGAAGGAACACCTAACTTTGGTTCGTGGGGTTCAAGAAATGTCCCTCGGGTGGGTTTTTTTCAGTCAGTATTACCCTTAACACCAGGAGTCGAGTCCGACACTAGGCACGCAAAGGCATTTCTTCGCTTTAAAAAAATAACAACTAATACACACACACAAACACTCTTATGCACATGCCCACCAACACAAAATTCCCCATTGTCTTGTCATTTGTCTTTTTTTTATTATATAGTGTAATATTTTTTTATTTATTTACTTTAGTACCACCTTTTTACAACAGATGCTTCCTCAAAATATGTTCATAGTGGTAAATATGAGGCAAGGCCTGGTGACCTACTACAATCTCCAACTCTCACAAACACTTGTATTAATCTTATTTATTCCATACCATTACTCGTTGTTTAATTAATGTTTGTGGTGAGAAATTAAGTATTATTATTATTATCAATTCGACGTAAATTCAATCTTATACATATGTGATAAAGTTCTCTTAGGAACGAAATGAGCAAAAGTTAAGTTATATTTTTATTACTAAAAGGGGGTACGTTTTTGTTTCCTACGTTCTTTTTAGCGGACTTTTTAGACTTTCTAAATTTACGTTTTGGGATTTTTGGATATCATTCGATTTACATTACTTCTTGCTTATTTTCCCTATTCTTTTCTTAACTCGCATAAATTATATAAATTCTGATATTGTTATTGATCGCTAAATCTTTCCTTGTCCGTCAACCTTCAATCTGATTACGGCCAGAAAATATCGATTAAACTGTTTGAGCCTTCTTCATCAGATCATTACCAGATTTTTATTGTCATTAGCAGATATTATCATATCGTGATCACGATTTCTAATTTTATCAGATGTCGTATCGTAGGGAATTTTTCAAATAATAAGACTGGCCTTTATTAGTGAATTCGGCGAGACTAAGAGATTTCCCTTCGAACCCGCCGGTGCCATTCCATATTTTATACTACCCTCAATGATTATCAGCCCTTATTCAACTTTGGTTGTTTCCCTACTAAGTCAATGTTCCATACCATTACACTGGATTCGTTCTTTCTTCACAGTACAGATTATACTCCTTTCTAACGCCCTTTCGAATGATGTCGAGAATGCAACCAGTAAAGTTAAACTTTTCTTGGATAACTTATTTGATGGCAAATACACCTGATATATATTTTACCATTGTATTTCTGTGTATATATATATATATATATATATATATATGCAATGGAAACCCCCTACACCATACGGCAGTCAAAGTTTTTAACGTGTGCACATTATACTAGTTACCACTATTTACATATTTTCCTACGTTAGTCAACGTAAGTAAAACCTGCCCATCAGTCTGAATATTTGAACACCCTCTAGCAGTTTCTTAATAACCCCCACAAATGGGTTATTTTTATTTATGGAACACACTGATACACACTGCAGCTGATTATTTACTATAGCGTGAATGGGTGGACTGCAATAAGAAGACCATGCCATTGGACTATACTACGCTCAAACCCTCTATAGAGAGGAAGCTTACACCCAACAGTGCGATTTATGTATAGGATGTTACTTTACTTTTTACCCACTACAATTTGAAGCCAAGACCGTAGAATTATTGGCACCCTAACCTCTAGACTACGTGGCCTATCGACCTGTATACAGTTACGGAAGATATTCCTGTATTTGACTACCTTTAAACCGTTTAAGCCGAGCGCAAGGAAACGCCCGGAATATTCTTTCCGTACGTAATTTTTACCTTTGTTCTTTTATGGAGCGTGAAAATCTTTCCTCTGCAGGGACCGCTCGTGGCTCTAATCACTCCTAACTTGGCAAGTCAGTCTTGGCTGACTATGTTTACTCGAAAACAGGCGGACAGATTAGGACATTGGACTCCGGGATCTAGGGATCATTGGTTTCTATTTTTTTTAAATTTCGTTTCGTTCTTACGAAGTGAAACTTCTTTGGCTATAGTGGTGATATACAAGCACAGTTGCTTGTGTATCACCACTAATGTGAAGAAACTAAATATACCTTCGTGGACCAAATCGATTACGATGACCATCAGTGATTAGCATTTACTGAAATTAATAGAAACTTATTTATGGCCAATATTAAAATACCGAGTGATGTTCTCTGTTATTTCGTGCATGGAGCATGAAAACTAGATAGTACAGTTCAGATGTAGGAACTCTCGGAACTATATTTAAACAGTTACGACTTAGGGACCTTCAAAAAAAGTGCCTACACATTTCTTAAAAGCAATGCATGTGACTGATCTGGTGTTGCGGATGATCATGGATGATCATGCTTACTTGTTTGCCACCTATTCTATATTAAAAAAATACTATGTTATGAAGCCGAAAGCATCCACATAAAAACAGAAGCAGTCTGTTGTTTACTTTTATGTAATATTATGGATGACAAAATAGCACACAATTCACCTGATAGCAATGGATAACAACGCTCTCATGAAATCTACATCCTAATAAATATCGTAGCCCTTTGTCACCTTCGAGAACTTAGAAAGCTTTCTGCAATTCTTATATGTAGTTGTATCCCCGAATACACCATACAAAATACAGCAGCTTTATGAAGCTATATCACGCTGATGCTCTCTGAGGCATGATCCTCCTCTGGTCGGGCTGAAACATCCATGCTGAGATTGAAAACTAGCTATAGTATAAAAGTAACAATCTGTATTAGTAACATGACAGAAGTACAAGTTTATGGTAACTCTGAAGTTTGTGCTAGTGTAAAAGCTCTCAATAAATTCTACTAGTTACAAAGCATTCTTAAATCTTATAGTAACTTAAAATAATTAAAAGAGAGAGAGAACTAATACATTGAAAAAGAAAATTGAATACTCTTGGTATAAACTACAATGTGTCTATGTGTATTTTTTTTTTATGGAGGCAAAAGCGCTAATGCGCGTGGAGTGTCAGATTCAAACCCCTGGTGTTAGGGGTAATACCCTCGCAAGGGACATTTAAGAACAATTCTGTATCGCGTGCGTGCGAAAAAAGCGTGCTCCACGTCTTCGTCTTTGGTACCCCACATCCGTGTGGAGAACTGCAATTTCGGTATGAGTGTAACACATTTACATATGTGTGTGTGCGTGAATGTCTGTGTATCGGACTCATACCTCCTACTATAGCATGAGTCTACCACTATTCGATATTAAAAAAGATTGGAGGAAGATTAAATCGCATTACATCGGACTAGAAAGAGCGGTAGCCTAGTCCGATGTAATGTTATGCTCTTCCCTCACATAAACGTATTAACGCAAATGCTTACGGGATTAAATCCCGTACAGTCGTTGCCATGGTAATAATCAGAAGAATTCGCAGTTGAAATTAACCAGGAGGACAACATACGACTTAAGTCATACAAATTAAATATTCAATTCATTAAGCAGTTAATAATAAATTACTGCCATTACCAATTCTTAATTAATATCCGTGCGTACACAGTTGCGCCCATCCATTTTTAAAACGGCGAAAATTAAAAGGGACATTGAAAATTCGCACACATGTATTGTCGTTTATTTCATCCCCGCGGGAGAGGCAAAGGTCGGAGGTTATTCAGTCCCCGTTTCAAAGCCCTGTAATATTACGTCGGTTTGATAACGCGAACTAATTTGAAATATACTGAAGTGTCAAAAGTTTAGAATTAAAAATGAGAAAAGTTTTTTTTACTACGTATACCCGTATGTTATTTTTTTTATCTATGATGATTGTAATTACGGTAAACATTAATGCTTACCGTAATCATCCACGCTTTTTAGGGCTACTTTACAGTATAATGGTTAGTGTACCTAGATTCGATCCTCAGCTGAGATTTGTTCCATAAATTGTCGATTTTCTAGTTTGGGTTGTATTAATAAAATATGTTATAAACTCCAACTTCCCGCAATACATGACATGAAATACATTAGAATAGGGAACGGGAGAAAGAGCGAGTGTTTACGGCACTATTATAAACCCCGCGCAGTTGATGTCTTGTGGTAATAATTAAATTTTATCACAATGGATCAACTGGAAGGCTATCAGTACCTAATTGTAACGATTAACGTTTAAAATAATTTATAGTTTCGATCTATTGACTTTTCTTTGAAAAAGCTTAGAAAAGCTTCTTAGCTTCTTAGAAGATTAAAAAAAAATAACAATGTGTACGGATAAAAATAATTAAAATTAAATTATATGTGTCAACTAGCACACACCTGATAGTAAGTGATTTGGCTCGTGACAATCAGCCTCTAGAAGGAATCCTTATACAGATTCATAAGGACAAAGATGGCTTAATGTCACTAGCATTTCGTAAAAGCGTGTTGAAATTATTCTAAAAAGCGTTTTAAAATTCTAAACGAATTATATAAAATTTCACAGTGGTATTATTAACATAAAAAAACTTTTTTTTTTTAACTATTGTCTCTTTACAAATGCTGGCCACTTACATTCTATTTCATTGTGGTGACAATTCGATTGTCTAACTTTTTTTTTTAATACCATCGAACTGTCAGCAAAGTAATCAATTACGAAACTAAAACGTCGCCCGACCTGTAACTCAAGCGACCTTATCCGAAGTCAAATAAGGGATAAAAAAACTACCAACGCCCCTTGCATCAAGATCCCCTTCAAACGAGGGAGCGTTGAGAATACGGTAACCGCTTCCTTTGTCAAAGACCACAGGACGCCTTTTAATACTATTGGCTATTGATCCAAATACGCTTGTTTGTTGTATTTTAAGCGTGAATTTTTTGTTCTTGGAATCACCATATTTTTTTTAAAAATAATCACGAAAAAAGGCTAACCTATTAACAAAATTAGATATTCCCTAGTTATGCCTAAGATAAATAAACAACGTAAAAGAGATTAGAAATAAAAAAAGGGAAAAAAATTAGAAAATTTTCTTTTTCTCAATTCTTGTTAGAAACAGGTTATGGCTATGAATGAGGCGTTTTCTTAATATATTGTGAGTAACAAACGAGCACACAGTTCACCTGATGGTAAGTGATTTCTGCGGCCCATGACATCTGTATGCAGACGCATTGTCACTTGAGAACTTAGATGGAACGCCTTGTCACCAGTAATAAAGGTCTCCGGATCCCTTCACTCACCAAACGAAATACAGCAACATTATGCTGTTATTTTACGCTAGTATTCTGCGAGGGCGTTGACCTACCCCGGCCGAGACATTAATTCTGCAGCTAGAAACAAACTGCAGTGTATCTCTGCCACTGCATATATTGTATTCTTTATTTAAAAAAAATACACAATTCAAACTCATATATAAATTCCACTGTTTGGGTATCGGTCTTCTCTCAGTAGAGGGTGTTAGAGGATTCCACCACGCAGTTCCACTGCAGCTTAGTGGATTTCTTACTACATTTCTTAGACATATAGGTTTCCTCGCGATTTTTTCCGTCACCGCCGAGCACGTGGTAAATTAACAGGTTCATTTCTATCGGAGATCGTTTTTATTTTTTTATGGGTGAGCATTGCTGTCGGTCCAGAAACCTCTACAACTTTACCTAATTCGAACCGCGAGCGGGAGGTCCGCTGTGTAGAGAGACAACGGCGATGCCGCGAAGAGGGCGCGGAGACTACTGCAGCACCACCGACACTTCGACACCTGTGGACGAAGAGCGTCGACGACAACCGAGGGAGGCGATAATACGATCCAAAGGGCACCTCATGAGGAGGTACGAAATCTCAAATCGGATCGCTATCTAAAGGGAGGTTCCGGCGATCGTATATATGGTTTGCTCGCGTATTGTGCGATTAAAACGCGCATGCTTAGACACTGAGCTACCACGCCTGTTATTTAACAAATTATATTTTAATATAAATGTTTAATAATTAATTTTGATACGATTATTAACTGTGGGGATATAGCCACGATTGCCAGCCATCGAGATGATGAGGATGAGAATTTAAATTCTGTCACGATTTAACATGTTTGAAGTTAGCGCCTGGAATTAATGCGAACCGTTCCTCAGAACAGTCTCCACGGTAAATTCGGTAAAAATGCAAAATCTCTTCCCAAATCCATTGAATCAAGCTGATCTGAAAGTACGCTCTTCGTTGAATGAGGTCAAATGGAAAGAGCTGGTACTGTTCCCAGAGAAGAGAACGGTATTCCATTTGAGGCCGAACTTGCGCTTTGTAAAGTTGCACACAGTGGGTCGTCATTAAATACTGTCTTGCTCTATTAAGCACGCGCAGTTTTTTAGATGCCAATTTGGCCTTACCCTCCAAGTGACCTCGGAACTGAACTTCGCTCGATATGTCAACGCCAAGGCCTACTAGCTGAGATAGCAGGGAGTATTACAAAATTAGGAGATGCGACAAAGAGAATCATTTTAGCGGGGTTAAATTGGACTATATTTTGTCGGCCCCAATCTGAGACTTTGTTTAACAAAATCTCGACCTCAGACATAAGTTTGATCCGGCATTCATTGACGTGTTCCGGAGAAATATTGGCGCGACCAGTGTATAATGCATCCCTTGTGCTGTCGCCCGCATAGCAATGAATGTTATTAATATGTTCCATGAGGCCGCGATCCTTTCCCGGTTGTGTCATCACATTCATCTTGCAAAGATGTAATCCATAAAACAGACCGGTGACAACTTGACACTGATCAGTGATAGCTATGTTTTGTGTAGCATTGTTGGAAAAAACATGATGGACGTAAACTTTTTTGACAGCAAAACTCGGGCGATATTGGTTTATTTACCTCTGAGCTTTTTCTATAATATTAGAGTGACAAATGACCACACAGTTGATCAGATGGCAAGTGATTCCTGTGGCCCAAGACATCAATATGCATTCTTGAGAAGGAATCATAATGTAGATGCGTTGACACCCTTGAGGACTGAGATGGAATGCCTCGTCACCAGTAATAAAGGTCTCCGGAATCTAATACTCACTAGATGAAACGCAGCAGTATTATGCTGCTATTTCCAACTGGTATTCTGAGAGAGTTGATCCTACCCCGGTAGAGTCGACCCATTCATTCTACAGCTAGAAACAAACTGCAGCGTAGCTCTACTACTGTTAATCACGTCTACTCACCTACATCTCCACAGAGATTCAAGAAGCATATGTGTTGTTAGTTATCAGGAATGAGACGGAATATCTCGTTACCTATAAGTGGGTCTCGGAACACTTACCATACGAAACATGGCAGCATTATTCTGTTTCACGTTGGTTGCGGCGTGCCTTATCGATATACCATATGATACAATGATGATAGAGCGTACTGGCTCAAGAACTAGTGATAAAATATCACATAGTTAACCTGATGATTTCTGATTTCTATGACCCACTCACATTCATCATCATTAAGAGTCATAATTGTGATACGTTTTCACCGTCGAGGAATTAGAGATGCCTCATTACCAGTAGTAGTCTTCGGTTTATTTAATCGATCAGACGAAACACAGTGGCTTTGAACTACTATTTCTATCCGATCACACAAAACACAGTTTGAACTACTATTGTATCCTGGTATCCGATCTGACTAACCTATTTGTGCTACAGCTGGTTTTTGACTGAGTCGCTACCACGTTAATAATAATAACTTATATATATATATATATATATATATATATATATTTATTTTTACACTGTATGATCTCTACACCAGTTAGTTAGCTCTAATTCTATCTAATTTTTCTTTGCGTGGCCTAAAGATGTATCAGAGACTAAAGTGACGTAAAAACATCTAGTCTAAAACAGATTTTAAAAATATTATGGTGGTAAATAGGTACAATTCCGGTGAAAACCAAAAATGAACAAAAAAACCTTAAAATAAAAATAGAGGGTCAGGGATTTTTTTTGGCCAACTTGTATTCTCCAAATGGGTCTCCCCGAACACGCCTACTTGGTTTGTCGGACCTTCTTCACGGTATATATATATATATATATATATACATATGTTATATACTTTTATAATATATTTCACGTTGTTATTATATATATAAATACATTACAACATACTAATATCCTTATGATTTAGGATGCTGTCTGCGAAACTTAACGTTGGAATCCGAGATGACTTGCTACCATAGGTGTAAGCCATCTCGTAGCTCAGGCATTTAAGCTTAGTTAGTGTGGTTACCGGAAACGATAGTTATGTTTCTAACACTTCTAGCTTTAATAACTTAACGCGCGGTTTGAGTGAATCTTAATAAATTTATTAGATAAAATTTTTAATAATTATACGAAGTATTATATTATTAATATAAAGAAATATTCATAGAGTTAACTTATTTTGATCTTTGTTTTACTTTCACTGAATAGTAATTTCATACTAAACTATGGCACAGTTTTAATGTCTTGGTGCGCGAACTAACCGAGTTCGATCCTCGGTACCGGCAACGATGTACATTGTTAATCGCACTTTTATTTTATGTACTGATATACCACTAACATCATTGGACATTCCTCCATCCGCATATATAACTATGCTCCAACTCTCTAGGGGAAGCTTTTGTATATATATAATATATAATAGGTCTTTTTTTATTTATATGAATTGCTGTTTTGTATGAAATAAGTTAAAATATTTTTTTTCAAACTTTTTTATTTCTGTTATTCAAAGTAATCACCCATGTAATAGACGCATCTTTGCCAACGCAGTGGTAGTTTATTGATGTCGTTCTTGTAAATATCAGCAGGACGGGAGGCAACAAACTCTTCAAAGGCATTTTGGTACTGCTTCTCGGGAATTGAATTTTTTTCCCGCTAAAAAGTTGTCCAAATTTTGGAAAAAGTAATAGTCGGTGGGTGCAAGGCCTGGCGAGTACGGTGGATAGGGGAGGGCTTCCAACTCCAACTCCTGCAGCTTGGAGACTGTCTGTTGTGCAGTATTTGGTCGCGCGTTGTCGTGTAGCAGCAGCGGGGACGACCGATTGACCAAAGCTGGTTGCAGATGTGCGAACTTCTCCATCATTGTCTTCAGTTCTTCACAGTAACGTGTTCTGCAGTAATTCTCATGCCGTTTGGTAAAACAAACAACTGTGATGAACATTGAGTATCATCAGCTTCCACAATCGCCTTTAATTCATCATCGTTGACCAAATTGTCCAGACGACCACGAGGTTCATATTTCAAATCAAAATTTCCATAAAGGAACCGGGCAAACCAATAACGGGATGTGCATTCGTTTGTAAAGTTCTCTCCGTAAACGTTGTTGATGTCACGTGCCGTTTGTGCCGCGTTGATGCGACGACGGAACTCGTATTCCATAATTACACGATTTTTAAAGTATCCATTATGACGAAAAATGTTCAAACTTAATGAAAATACAAAGCTAATCAATAAACAAAAGACGTCAGTCTGTCAGTCAGTATAAAGAATGTCATGTTTTTAAAACAAAATTAATTAGAATTTAGAATTCACAGCCAATCAAAACGTTTTTTTGGTTTGAAATAGCCAATACTGAAGAACGGCAATCTCATAGGTAAAGACCTAATATATTCTCTGGAAATTATACATATATATACATATACATATTTATATACAATTTCCAGAGAATATATAACTCATATACTCACGAAACACCATAGTCAGTCACAGTCTTTACTTTTAAAATTCCATCAGTCACTTCCGGAAAAGATCTGAGAACACTCCTAAATAATTTCAATAACACAATTCCTTAAAAAATTAACAGAATTTATTGCTAAATAAACCTAGAACCGAGAGGTATAAGTTTCAAGTATTTTTTTTTTAAATAAAAGTAACGTTAAATTTTAAATAACAACGTTTAACAAGATAAGCATATACTATCATAATTATCCTATCAGCACATCCCTAGTCCACTACTTAGCATAGTTAATATAACCATAAACAGAACAGAGACAAAAATGCAGCTTAACACTCCCCTGTCCCTCTCTTATACCACAAGGAGAGCCCATCACTACAGGTGATAGGGCATTTAGGTCCTCCTAAGGGAGACAACGCATCTGTATTATGATTCCTCGTCAAGGATCACTCAGGAATCACTTGACATCAGGTGAACTGCGCGTTCGTCAATAAAAAAACATACAAATTACAGCAAAATATTTATTTAATATAATTATGTATTACACTGCATTGACTGACTTCAATATGCGTTTCTATGCATTGTGTAGAGGAACAAAGTTTAAGAAGTACACGAGTGTGTTACACATGGTATACACGCAATAAATATTATAGTGCCCTAAATATCAATCGTCCCCTTCCCGTGCCCTATATTAATCATGGGCAGTAAGATCGGAAGTATCTCAGATGCAGTGTCAAAGTTACGGGATAGGTTTGTCATATTGTATATACATATATCACATTTAAACCCTAAAACCGTTTGGTAATCGAACCCAGATTAGACTATACTACACGGACGCCAATTATGAGTAATACAACAATAACAAATAACCCTTCATCACAAAAAAAAGCTAAATAATTACATTAAAATTTATCAAGACACATATATATACAATATAAAACGATTTTAAATGTGACGCAATTTCAAAAATCGAATGCGGTTTTAAATGTCAACATAAAATTAAAAAAAAAAACAAAACATCTCAACAAGCAGCCAGTATTTCCATGTGCAAACAACGAAAACATCAAACACGCTCATTAAGGAGCAACGCACTACGCGTCGCAAGCATCACGCAGGCTCTGATGCCCGGGACCTGGTACTGATCAGTATCCACCCCTCCCCCGCCACCCGCGCAGCCTCCGCCCCACCCCCACAACACAAACCAAGCCAGATCGCTCCTAGCACTCGCCCAGTACGGACGTGTAGCCGTCGCTACGACGAGACACCTGTGGCGTTCGGCCCGCCGACAGAGACGGCGAGCGTCTCTATCAAAGTTCGCGTGTTCGATTCCTGATTTTTTGTTTTTGTGTTGGATTACAGTGTAACAGTGTTGTGGTTGGTGCTTTTCGTTATTTCATGAATGGTACGGGACCGGTTTTCGGCCGGATGGTTACGGACCAGTCTGGACGGATGAGATCGTCGATTTCCGCTTATACGGGTTTTGCCGTGGGAGCTGTGTTGTAAAGCCTATTTCGTTTTATTTATAAGCCGTTAACCTGCGGTCGTAAGTTTTCTTTAATTACCTTTCAATAAAAAAAAAATATTTTTAATTGTATATTTTAGGGAGCAGTGTGGACGTAACTTTATGTAACATTTGTAACTTTTTCGTCTTGTAAAAATGAGATTACCCATTTCACGAAGCAGGGGTCGTACTTGAAATCCCGAGGAAATTTTTGCGAAATTTAATTATAGGGTTCTACCCTCAATGTTAAATAAAAATCGATGTAGTCGGACTTTTGTAACTACCTTCATGTAAAATTAATCTACCGTATACTAAAGTACTTAAATATTCGTTCGAGTATTCGAAAAGTTTTGTTGTTACTCAATTTAATAGCCTTGGTATATCATTTATTACGTGAATATACTTAACCTAACTTATCTGGTGTTAAATACACGTTATTATTTAGCATTAGAACTACTGGTATTTGTTTAATTTCAAAATGTACGTATTAATAAAAATATTAATGCGACTTGACACGTTTAATACTATCATTTTCGCGGTATTTATTGAAACGTACGCATGCGTGTATATTTACATACTTCGTTTGTGTGTGTAAATAGATACATATATTTATGTTCAATAACTGCAACTACAATATGTTTACAAATACATAATATAATATTCAATTAACTCAACAATCAGATGCAATTTTTTTTTATATTAAACTTTCGATCCTTATTAAATGTAATTCAAATACGTAAGGTCCTAATCATTTCTTCAAAGGGGTAATTTAGCGCAAATTCCAAATTAAAGAAAATAAAATAGGTTGTAAAATAAAGAAACTATTAAAAAGGAGGGTTTTATTAGCTTTTATCTCGATGGATAATATGTATAAAAAATCGTTTATCATTAATTAATATTGATTTGTTGTCTATTAGTAAATTAGGTAATTGTTTTTATGTGTTTTTATATTTATCTAAGTACGAAAAATTCAGTATCAATATCAGTTCATTATTTATTTAATTAATCTTTATTGCAATAACCTTAACAAAGTTCAAAGTTCACAAGGGGCGGAAACCAAAAACCAAATTAGATATGTATTTGCACATATTTTATACAGTAATACGTTTTAATCGACAATAAGTTATTTAACAAGACTTTATTACGGTTTAACAGTGTTATTTATAATTCTAATAATGGCACATTTTATCGCGTAGTAAATATAAATTTTGATTCTATGAAATACAATCCTCACCAGAGGTCAGAGTCAGCAGAGGCCTGAATATTACATCAAGCTACACTGCAGATTGTTGGACTTTTACATGTCTTTAATTATTATTACTGTGAAATATAATAATAAAAAATATAACAATAGAACTAAGTGAACCGAAATGAAAACAAAAACTCATATTTATTAATGTGCAAATTTAACGTATTCGTACGTACGCAAGAATTCTGTGTCGTGAATTTACTAACAATTTCATAGTATTTTTTTATTATTTTAATATTTAATATAATTTAACACCTACGTATAGTGTAGACACAGTTGATTATGATATCATATAACCCGAATACTGCACGTTGAATAAAAATACTTTTACCGATTTTATCGCGTTTATTATTAAAAAAAAACATCCCGATGTTTCGTGTGTTATATATTGTGTTATAATATTACTAATGGTCACTATAGACTGAAATGTTAAGCGTCATAGTAAACCCGAACTGCCGAACCGTTAGCATTTTATTATTTATATTCTCGTCCAATGCACGCAGGAGCTCAGTGTACGGACGTTAAACAATATATTATGCAAGTAATGAAGATAAAAAAATCCAACTTATAAAGTTGTGTTGCTTAAGTAAATTACTTATTGTAAGTTATCCTACTTTAAATTTATGGTGTACTCTTAGTCGAGTACAGAGACACTCGCTCGTCATGCATGTGAGGAAGATTTAAATGCACTATCAAAATCGGACCCGAAAAAACTTAACGATACACATATCTCTGTTGGCTGGTAATCAACTCCGGTATACGCGACGCAGTGTTTAAGCATTAACCAATATAGTAAATTTTTGTTATAATTAATTACTAGATAGGCAATGACCCGTAGAAATTTAAGAGTCGACGTACGCAGGTGGTTGTGCATAATGTATTGTAGATATCTATCGGGAGAGGGACCCATGTCCAGCCGTAGCTTTTTTTTATAAAACAATACTAACGTACCCGACTAACTCTGATCTGATGATTTAAGACTATTGTTAAATGGCGCAACCTATGACATTATTTTTTGCAGAACGTTTCTTAAACATACTGTTTAGATCAAGATCTAGAAGTACTCGATTGTCATTAAATATTAAAAAGAAATCGTAGAAAAATAGAATTTATTAAGCTTTAATAGAAGGTTCTGGTCTACCTGCCTTCACAGAATATCGGCGTGAAGTAGCAGCATAATGCTGCTGTGTTTTGTGTGATGAGTGTCACCAATATTCCAACCCATCAATAATTCCACCTGAGTCCTCACGGGTGACAATGCATGAGCAGCGTGAATTGGGTACGGTCCGCGAAGCGGTCGGATCCTCCATTCGATTATTGTCCTGTACCGTCTCTTAGCAGCGGATAGTTAGTGATAGCACTGCTAACTTATCTTCGTTTAAGATGGAAGTAGATTTGATGGACCGCAGTAATCACGTGAGCCGTGTGCTTGGTGGTGCCCTTAAATGGTAGTTGAGAACGTACACCACATTTTTATGGTGCGTCAGAGTATAGTATATGTTTTGGTCTAAGTTGCTCCAATGACGTAGGTCACTTAGACTTCTTATCTTGTCTTATCCAAAGTCGAACGCGGCCAAAAGATATATTTTAACCTGGCTAAATTAGTTTTATTTGTATCTCTTACGGGGCGGCATCATACATTTATTCTTACTATGTTTTTAATGACAGTATGATAAGAAATGAGGAAACCTCATGATAACGCATTACTGGGGTCCGTGATGATTCATGGTATTTAACACTAAGTAATCAACCTTTAAGAAATGCTGATGGCCTAATCACCAGTAATAAGGTCTTCGGTTTCTTCTTTATTACATTGAGAGTAATATACGAGTATAGTTCAGTTCACCTGATGGTGATTCCTTTGACCCATGATATCTACAAGTCCATTCATCATCAATGAGGTATAAAAATTTCAGATTATTTGTCACCCCTGAGGACTGAGATGGAATGCCTCGTCCCCAGTAATAAAGGTCTCTGGATCCCTACATTCACTTTTTACCCTGTTATTCCGTTTCACCACACGAAACACAATATAGCAATCTTGCTATTTTACACAGGTATTCCGTAAATGTGTGTTAATCCTTAATTATTCCTTGCACACATATTTTGTATGGGTAAAGTTTCTTTTGTAAAATCCTTATCATTCACAAACGATGATGATAGGCGGGCTTCATTTGAGTGTTATGTGATATTTTTTTTTAATTTTTTGTATCTAAAGTTGGAGCATTTTTTTCGTTTAATCTCGTGTAATATGCTAATGACAAGGATTAACACAAAATTTTTATACCACCAGATGCCCCTACTCAGCGGGCCCCCGCTCGCGAGTCTATTCCGTTAAAGCTGTAGAGGTCAAAAGACCAACAGCATCACACAATGCACACTAACTACCAGATGGTCTATAACACCCAATGCAGATACGTTGTCACTCCTGAGAATTAAGATGGAATACCTAGTCACCACTAATAACGGTCTCCGGATACTTACTCTTACGAAACACAGTTGTGCATTTATTTTATGCGAAGTGAGGGCGTAGTCGTGCCCCGTTCGAGCTGACCCATTAATGCCATAGATAGAAACAAACTGGAGCGTGTCTCTACCACTGCAATTCCATTTTGTACAATTTTAAAGTATTAAATTACAATTTTTAACGTTAAAAATATCAAACTGAAACAACCGTGCTCTGGCCACGAGTTGCATATGAATCATCAGGAAATGACAAAAAAAATTAAATTCTCCAGACTGTTACTTAATTAAATTTAGTCTAAAATTCAGTAGAAACAATATGAGCTCATAGTTTTCTTTCGTCCGATCCCTTAGTATCGAGATCCGGTTACGTTTTGATAGATGTGTTCTATTTTTTTTTACAACAAACAACAATAAATGTACAGTGGTACGAATACGTAAAATTGTATTAATAATCAGTAGAATTAAAAAAAAAATGCTTTAGTTTTGCCGTTAGCTTTTTGAATAAGCATTTGTTTTGTGCATTTTAAATGTTATATTTGAATTTTGTAACATCCTGTTAAAAAAAATCGCGTGTATACATTACCTCTGTTTGACAAGGATCGTGTGTAGCGTGCGTGATTCATGTCATGCATAAATGATAATCCACATTACCGAGTTCACGATACATGAATTTTACGGCATAAATTTCAAATTGATGCCCTCCCTGTTTTTTTTTGACCACTGCCATATCTTTTACATCGCCGTGGTACATACAGTAGATGACATCAACTTCCCATGATATATTATGATGCCGTGAACATTCGCGTAAACACACATTCACTTCCCTAGTTAGGAATTTTTGTGATTTTTATAACTGAAAACAATGATAACAACTCACATGGGTCCCTGTATATATTGTCTGCGGTGCTTGGGGAATCCAGGCCCTGGCTGGGGTAATCTGTTCTCATCTCTGGGCCGGGGTACCCCAGTACCAGCTTTGTTCGTTGAGAGCGGCTCGAATCGTTGAAGACAGGTACTTTTCGATCAGCTTGGTTCACTGGCGTTGCGAAGAGATGTTGCATCTCTTTGTTTTTTTTACCGAATTTACAATGGGTTAGTGTTAGTTAGTGTTTTGAGGAGTTATTTGGATTAATTCCAGCAGCTGAGTTTAAACGTCACGACAGATTTCAAAATTCCATCCTCATCCCGATGGTTAGCAATCCACCACTGTGTGCGCTTTAAACGAATTTCCTGCCACGCACAACTACTCTGTGGAATCAGCTGTCACTTTTGGTTAGGTACCTTCAAGAAAAGAGCCTACACCTTCCATAAAGGCTGGCAACGCATTTGCGACGCCTGTGGTGTTGCGGATTTTCATGGGCGGTGATCACTTACCATCGGGTGAGCTGCTTGGTCGTTTGCCAACTATTCTATTAAAAAAAACAGTATATCTATTCTAATTAAATATATTCTAAAAAAAAATTCTTAATCGTTAAGTTATGGTGTGGTACAATACTTTTAATTTGCATGACGTAACTACCTATAAGAGGAATTATGTGTATTTAGCAAACGATGGCCATTTTTTTCTACAAATCAAGTAACATGTTTCTGACATTTAGAGTTCTTTATCCCAACACCTTGGACCTAACCGTCTATTGTTATGAATATTTGTCCCGCCATCGGTCCTGGTATACAAGAAATACAGTTGTGGATATGAGTGCAGGGAGTGGATATATATATATATATATATATATATATACATATACATATATATGTAATATACCCGCAATAGGATCAAAGAAAGGTTTAAATACAAAGGGCAACCTGATATACTTGGACATGGAAATAATAATTTAGTGCCTTGGTGTAAACATTTGTAATGGGAAAGTTGGGAGTTGAACCCAGGTCGTACAAAGGTCGTGCCGTCGCGACAACGCAATAGGAACGGAACACCACCTTCTATACCGTGCAGCTAACCAATTCTTAATTACTTCCCAAAATATGAAATTCGCTTCGTGTATTTCAATACTATGTAGAACCAATATTTTTCTCTCGTTTAGTAAACTGACAGTATGGATTCAAACTCTATCGGTTGCAGATTTCACTCGTGATGGCTTCTACTAATGGATTTTAGTTTTTAAAAATCTGACGTACAAACTCGTTAGACTCTCCACCCTGTAAGCTTAGATTCTGCTGTGTTCCTTCTTGAATTAAAAAGAGGGGAGAGTGTGTGTAATATATATATGTCTATCGCTTCATGACATCCATGTTGATCCTCGATAAGGAATTATAATGCAAAGGCCATATCACCCGTTAGAACAAAGACAAAATACCTCGTCACCGGTAATAAGGTCTCCGGTTTTATTCTTTCACCTGACAATACACAATATCACGCCTTCTATTTATTGTTTTTAATTGTGCCCTTAATGTATGTGTGCCGTTACTGTATTATATATATAAATAGAAATTGAATGCTAGTCATTGGTAAGCGTAGTCATCAGGACTGATTTGTTTATTTTTGGAACTGTTCGTAATAGTCCGAATTAGGTTTCTATTGATAGAAATGGGAATAGTTACCCATAAAATTGGCAGATTCGGGATAAGCCGAAAGTCCTCTAACCTATTAGATTTTTGTATAAACAAGGACATAATCGACGATTCAAACGATGTAAAAAGAATCACAAAACGATCACAAAAAATTCATTGAAATTTGGACAGGACGACCTCTAGTTGGGTCAGAAAGTGAATTAATAACTACTCATATAACGCAATACTGTCGAAAGAAAGTTTGGATGTAGTGTCGCTGACTCGAGAGTATTGCACTACCATACAGGTAGTGACAACGATGACGATGATACCTTCTGATTATTGCCAGATGACATCCACTACGACAAAGAAACTGGCCCCGTTACTCGATTGTATAGACTTAGGTACGACTTGATTTACAAAAAAAATACTATACGATTACATATAATATATTGCACGGCCGCGTGGTGAAGTGATTAGTGTAGCTGGCTGCTGCGTCGCGGGTCCTGGTTTTCGATTCCCTGAGTGCATCACTAATTGTTGATTTTTAAATCTGTATATACATATGTCTCGCGTCCCTGACACTGTATCAGCACATTCCTTCTTATTGTACACCGATACGACTTATGGACCTTCAAGGGAAGAGCCCACACCTTTCTTAAGGGCAACGCATTTGCGATTCCTCTGCTATTGCGGTTGTCCGTAGGCGGCGGTGGTCACTTACCAGCAGTGAGCTGCTTGCTCGTTTGCAACCTATTATATATAAAAAAAATTGCATTATATCGGAAAAGAGGTCCACGCTAGTGCGTGAGTCTGCGTTTGCATGCATGCGGCACTATAGAATATTCTGTGCAGTTGATATCATCTGGCAATAACCAATAATCATCGTGATCCAAATCTACCAGGACATCAAATTGCAATATTATATTTAGTGTACAAATAACTAATTTTATTATATAAATTAGGCATATCAAAAATAATTATGGATACGAAATTCGATATAGTATTATCAGATCTAACGTGACGGAGTACAGTGTATTCTGTTTTTCTTATCAGTGTACGCCCACTGGAAAGCGTTGATCCATCTGATGTGGGGGCAATGTTCACACTGTTTGATTTTCCAGGGACAAATATGATATTTCAAAAAAAATATGTAACCTAAATAGTTAAAACTAAATCTTTTTTTATTTATAAACTTTTTGTACAACTAACATATGCACAAAGGCGGACTTAATGCCCAAGGTATTATCTACCAGCCAACCTTGAGAGGGTTCAGAGAAATCGAGGTAGGGACAAATGAATAATATTAAAGAAAAAAGAAACATACAGTACATCTAAATACTTGTACAATTATATATATATATATAGCATTACATATTATCTTTGGAATTTATAATACTAAAGAAAATAATTGATATTTATATACATTTACATAAACTATAAAACAAAAATATGTACATATTATACATAAAACATATGAAAAATAAATATATATATATAAATATATACATAATTATTATCGATGTAGTGAATCTGCTGACGCTACTTCCAACAAAGGCTTTCGAATTTTGCGTTTAAACTCTAAACGAATATAGTACGTGTTGTACAAATTGGTATACACAGAGACAAGCCTGTATGATTCGATAATGGCCGTTATATCAGAAATTTCAATGACTTAAGGCATAAGTTAGTAGTACGCATAGCCAAATCACCAATTAAAATAAGTTATTCGATGTGTTAGAATCACGTTGGAATTTCTTACAGCTGCATGAATGGGTCAGCAAGTTCTGGAATGGGCCATGCCCTCACGGAATAACAGCTCGAAATGGCAGTATGGCAGCTTGATAAGGAATCATTATGATACGTTATCAAGTAGATGTGTTGTCACCCATGAGGACTAAGATGTGATGCCTCATCAGTAACAAGGGTCTCCGGATCCACTTTGTATAAACACACCACACGAAACACAGCTAGGTTATGCTGCTATTTTACTTTATTTTTCTAACACTTCTTTAATGTCAAAACTGGAAGTGTTTCATTTTTGAAGAAGCTACCGCTTACTGTCAATACAACATCAAACTAAAACATTGATCCGTTATATTTGAACAGCCCTTTATATATTAACACTTCTTATTATATGTGAACATCCTTTGTAACTTATATAGGGTTGTACCCCAATTGATGTCGATATAGTCGCCACATTCGATAACTTTGCGGTCATCTTTACGTCCAAGGCGAACATCGCCGGATGTCCATGTCCTGTAAGGCTTCATTCGTAACCGGTTTGAATTTTTTTTTATAACTCACCGAGCGAAACGTGTACGTAATAGAAACTTCGATTCCCACGAAATCAGGTATTTGATTGTAGGAGAGTTTTTTTTAATTTGATTACTTGGTTTTTGACCGCCGATCCGTTGTATGCAATTATTACATTGACTAGAGTTCATTAATTAAAAGTTTAATTTAAATTTAAGTTAAAAGTCGATTGACATAGTTTGAAAACGAACCTATACTATGTTTTATATGGCAGAGCCATGCTTAAGCTATAGGTTTTACTATAGCACAAAAAGCTCGTTCTCATTGTAGAAAGACCACGTTTTCTTTGTATTCCTGCGTAAAATAGTACTGCTGTATTGTCGTATAATGGGAATCATACGTCGAAAAAACATCAAAGAAACATTATACCTTATTAGTAACAAGATATTTTACGTTAGTTCCAAGCACTTAAAAGTAGGTGTTGTTTTGTGATATTTTGATATTCTCTAATTTCTTTTAAAATATGCTAAACTTAGCCGATACGAAAATAAATTAGGTAAAAGAACCTCCATCTTCCTAAAAGGCAGGAGACTCATCTGAATCTCCTCTGATGTTTCGGATGTTCACTTACCATCAGATGATCTGCTTCCTCGTTTACCTCCTTTCCTATATTATTATATAAACTAGATACTGATAAAAATATTTTTAATCTAATAAATAGGGCCACGCAGGTTACAGTTTGTTTTAGTTGACCCATGAATGGATCTACTAAACCGGTTAAGGATCAAGCCCTCGTAGAATATCGGAGTAAAATATCGTCATAGTGTCGCTTTGTTTCGTGTGGTGTATTTAAGGATCCGGAGACATTTGGTGACGAGGCAACCGGTGTTAGCTCTCAGCAGCAACAACGAGGATGAATATGGGTGTCATGGGACTCCGGAATTACTCACGTTCAGGTAAACTGGGTGTGTGTGTTTGTCAGCGTAAATACAATTAAAAAACCTGGTGCCACTTTTTTTTAATGCTTTGTTAGTTACAAACAACCCCACAGTTCACCTGATGTTTAGTGATTCCTGCACCCCTGCACTCACCAGACGAAACACAGCAATATTATTATACTGTTATTTTACGTTAGTATTCTGTAAGGCCGTAGTCCTACCCCAGTCGAGCTGACTCATTCATTCTGCAGCTTAAAAAAACTGTAGTGTAGCTCTACCGCTGTTATTAAAATAATATATCTATATTTTTTTATTACTGTCGCACGGTGTAGGTTAAAGTATCTGGCTGTCATTGGTTCCATTTACAGGCCGAAGAAATATACAATGTCCATTACAAATTGTTACTCTTCGAGTCTGGGTGTGTTTGTTACAGGCATATCTCGTGTCCCTGAACACTGCATCTGATGACCTTCCTCCGTAATTATTGTACATGCTTTATTTTTGGAATAGGGGAGGGGAAGACGAATGAGTGCCTCTGCGTTTAAGCATTTGCTAACGGCACTATAAAATATACTGCCCAGTTGATGTCACCTGGCAAACACCAGAAGATATCGCTGTGGTAGATATCGACCTTAATCCGTTTTCATAATAACCATATTTTATCTTTCCATCTCATACTGCGAATTCTAATTTAGCCGCGTGCGCCTATTTATTTGTGTGCGAGTCCGTTGGTCTTATCCACTACGAACAATATTTTTAATATCGCGTGTCACAGACTTTTATACAGGATGTTTGTAAAATAGGTTGACTATACAATTACCGTTGTCTACTTTTTTCAGATATGTTTTTTAATTAAATGTTATTTCTTAGTTTGTGCGATGTGTAAAAGAGATGACAGATAAAGATAATAGGAAAAAAATGAATACAATGGAGGTTCTGTTTAATGAGAATTTAATAATCAAAAATAATTAGGAGAGAAATAAGACAGGCTATTCACCTAGATACTGGCTTCACAATGAATGGGTCGGCTTGAGTGGGTAAGGACCACACCCTCACTGCTCGTAGCATACCAGCGTGAAAAACTAACATAACGCTGCCCTGTTTAATATATTGAGGGTAGGGATGAAGAACTTTTCCATCTCAGCCCTCAAAGCTTGTTCACTTTGTTGAGGATAGATGTAGACATCGTGGGTTGGAGTCATGATTTACCATGAGGTGAACTGTGTGCTCATTTGTGACCATGACATTCGTCCTGGGAGTTTTCTGAGTCGCGGGGTATTAGGATGTAAACAATGTTATATGAAATAATTCGAATGGTTCAAGGTATCCGTTCGTGGAATCCATTATCCTAACGTTATCAACATGACGTCCAAGCGAGCTAACCGTCGCTATATCTAAAATTATAATGGTGAAGTTCAAAAACATGCTAATGAATTACTCAATGGCTTTGAAGAACATATTTTTAAATCAGACTCATAATTAAAGTTAAGTAAGATATTAAAGTTTTTGATAAATTATATATAAGATAATGTTAAATATGAAACTTATTAAGTACTCAAAAGCTTTATTAAAAAATATCCAATATGCAAATTTACTATTCCTAATCTTTTTAATAACTTTCGGTTTAATTAGATTTCGTCGCTTTAAATTTTATCTATAAGGCTTTACCGATTTATTCTTTGTCAAAGTTACACATTTTACAATTTAATAAAAATACTTTTTACATGTTTATTATTTTGAATCATATAAAAAGAAGTTTTAAATAATATAATATTTGATTATTTGTTACAGAAAGTCGCATTTTATAAAAATAATATCTAATATAGTATATCCAATTGACCTTAAATTTCTAAATAGAAAAAGGATTCTAGCAATATTATTAATGATAAATTTAGTCAGTCAATCCGACTAAACTCTAATTATTTTTTAAAAAAAGGAAATGAAAAGTATTTATTCAATGCATTACTCTCACTTATTGATTGTCACAACACAACCAGTTTGGTAAAAGAAAGCCGAACAGATCTTCGAAGGACAGACGAAAGAGCTTACGCGGGGAACCTTAAATAGAATGTCTCTTCCATATTCTATCGCAATTGCTATCTTTACGTTTGCATAAAGTGGAATGAAAACAGAATAAAAATAAATAATTCCCGACCCCCCTGTATAACTGCCACAAAGACTCCCGCGTGGAGGCAATGTGCCTTCCATATTTAGCAGGCACATGTGTCGAATATACAAATATACTGTATTAGGTTACATATTTTTTTATTTCAATTGCTAAGCGACAGATTAAAAAAAAATCTGGTTTTGGATACATCTGCGACAATATTTGTATATACCTGCCAGCATATCTAGAAAATATTGATAAACTAAAATACATTCATTGTTGTTCTGTATTCGAATGAGAATATTTTTTTGATATTCCTATAATTGCAAAGATAAGATAGATGATTTTTTTTATAATATTGGCACACAGTTGAGCTGATAATAAGTGATGATATCTATCCGCAACTAAGATTCAAGGAGCACATGCTTCGTCACCTCTGCGGATTGAGATGGAATACTTCATTACTTGTCATTGGGTTTCCGAATTCCTACACTAACCATACGAAACTCGGAAGCTTCTAGCTGTTATATCACTCAGGTCTGAAAGGACATTGCTTCCCGGTCAAGCCGACCCTTTCACGTCAATTAACTGTACAATTGGCACAACGAAATGATTGACATAAATTTTTGTGTGTGCTATGTGACAGTACCTTCGATTAGAAATATGTTTATTGGAATATGATTATTTATTGAGTATTGCTCTTTGGTATCGTTCTAGCATACAAAAACAAAAATTCCATAAATCGTGAAAATAAGTTCAGTGACCTTTATAGTCGACCTCTGTTGATTTTTCATATACGTGAATGTACATACATTTCTCATTAACAGTTTTATATTAGTACGGGTAGCTCGGCGTGGCTTCGCTCGGAGCATTCAGTTGAATATATAATCACATTTATAAACTGTTATGTAATTTTTCTGTCTATATATTATATACGCCCTTCTTATATATGTATATATTAACCGTAACTGAAATATTTATTATTTTATTTTAAGTTACAAACGGGCACACGATTCACCTGATATTAAGTAATTCCTGGGACCCATGACATCTACATTCATCCTTGACAAGGAATCATAAAGCAGATACGTTGTCACCCTTGAGGACTGAGACGGAAAGCCCCGTCACCCGTAATAAAGGTCTCCGGATACCTACGCTCACCAGACGAAACACAGCAACATTTTGCTGCTATTTTAAGCTGGTATTCTGTATGGGCGTGGTCTTCCGCTTGGTATATATGGATCCCGCTGATGGGTGTTACGTTGGTGACTATTTACACGTTTGTCACCAATAATATTATTTTAAAAACCTTTAAGATATGTTAAAAACCACATAACACTTAATCATTTCTACATTGATCATTTCCATGATTCATTACCCGTCAATTGTGTTCACGTTTTACTAGGAAACGCCAGTCTTCGCTACTGCAGAATTCAAATTAGATGGAGTGCATTTCTACAAAACGTCACAGGCTGTAGATAAACTGCATTGATAGGCAAATTTGATGAGGCAATGTAGCATCGCTAATATATTACGTTGATTGATGTACGAAAGTCTAAAATTTTAATGAACATTTTACTAAAACTGAAACGATAAAGGAGTTTTTTAACAGTGTTGAGCTACGCTGCAGTTAATATCTAACTGTTACATTGCACGACACAACCGGGGAACGACCACGTCCTAGCTAAAAGCATCCTCCAAAATAGCATCATAAGGCTAAATTTTTGTAGGGATCCGAAAACCCTTATTACTAGTAAATCCTTTTTGGACATATAAAGGTCTTCATACAGCTCTCTGCCGAGTGTCACCTTTTAACCCGATGAAGATGTAAAAGCCTTCGGGATAACAGTGGCCGTAAGTCGTAAAATTTGGAGTTAAGGGTGACAACAATGACTCCATATCAAGGATTAATGTGGGTATGGGCCGCAGAAATACTCGCGTCCTGGATGCCTGTTTTTATCCTCAAAATAACAAAAAAGTTAGTTGTTTAATAACTTCAAACTCATTATTGCTTTTAGTGGATATATATTACAGATATCAATTATTTATATTTAAGCGAAAACTGCACATAGAAGAAAACTTATGTTACGATGGTTATCGAGTATATTTTAACTTGTTAATTAAATCTCAAACCAAATATATATATATATATATATATATATATATATATATATATATATATAAATGTGTGTATGTATGTACTCACGCCTACCATCATTTTTTCTCACTCACCAAAGGTTGACAGAATACCACTGGGCATTAAGTCCGCCCTTATAAACCTTATTTAAGTGATAAATTTAAATGTAATGATAATAATAGAACGTGGTAGCTGTAACAAAGATATCTATAATAAAAGTATCAGGGAATCGAAAATGTTACCCACAGACCTTTGAATTATGGTAGATGTATTTACAAAGAAATTTATATTTTATTTATTGCGAAAGATACACCATCAACATTTCATTTTGCATTTAATATTTACAGGTTAAGTTTTACATGTGTATACAAAATGAGTATCTTAAAGTCTTCATATGTAAGCAACATTATATCAATTAGATTAGTATTTAATCAAAATTGTAAATAAAAGATAAAGAAGAACTAGACATTAAATAATAAAACAATCACGACATTGAACGTGCAATAGATAATAAATTGGGCGGAAAATTCAGATTGCTGTGTAGCACATCTGAAATTCTGTCTAACAAATCTGAATTCACGCAGTGAGTTTTTTTTCTTGTTTAGAATATTGGCAATGCTATTAACGCTACTAATATTCCGGTTAACCACTACAAGCTGAAAATACTTGTGCTTGGAGTCGGTTCATGACAATAGTCGAATGCCGGATACGAACCCACGACCTAGGTCTCGCACACCGTAACCATTATGCTAGTGACGCTTTTTGCTCCGTAATATGCCATAATAAAACTAAAACGAACGCCTATCAAAGCGCCAAGTCAACTGGCTATCGAAACGCAAAAAAGCACGGACGGTGGCGACATCCGCCCGACACATGTAGACAGTTTCCCACGGAGCCGACACATGTACGCGCTCGGTTATTGCGAATGTGTTAGACTGTATTTATTTATGTTCATATAAGCGGAGATGTTTGAATTTCGAAAGATTTTTTTTACTCGTATCGACGGTGACATACGAGCACACAGTGTTTTACAGTGGTAGAGCTACACGGCAGTTCGTTCGTGAAGCTGCAGAATGAATGGGTCAGCTCGACTGGGGTAGGAGCGCACCCTCACAGAATACCAGTGTAAAATAGCATAGTGCTGGGAACTGAAAACCTTTATTATCGGTGACGTGGCATTCCATCTCAGTCCTCGAGGGTGACAAAACATCCACATTATGAATCCTTCTCAAGGATGTAGATGTCATGGGCCGCAGGAGTCACTTGCCATCAGGTGATCTGTGTGCGAGTTTGTTACTCTAAATGTAATAAAAAAAAACAGTGCAACTGAATGGTAAGCGATTCCTACGGCCCATGAAATTGACGTTCATCTAATATTGTTTATGTCGACGACTAAAATAGAATGCCTCCTTACGAGTAAATACCATATGAGACAGTCCACCTGATGTGCTTCTTGGGGTTAAGACTCCTTTCTCCATAAAGAATCTGGAAGGTTGAGAACGGAATGTCATGTTCCTACAAATCAAGTCCTAAATTCTTTTGCCATAAGGAACACAGCGGCGTTGAGTTGGTTTACTGAGGAAGCTCGAGCTCCCTACCGATTCGACCAATACAATCAATTACTAGTCTCGACGGGAAAAGGAAGACGCTTACAGGCAATACCAGTATAAAAATGGTAGGTTAAAACTTCTGTTTTTCGTATGACGTGAAAAGAAAAAAATATTTTTATAATTAGTATAGACGGGACCAGTGTCTCCGCAGGCATCATATGCTTGAAAGGAGGCTTCAAAAATTAGATATAAATTGGTTGTAATTTGTTAAGGAAATAACTATTATTATTATTATTAATATGTGGAAAGATATTTATTTCCATTCCGCTTGGTCAATAAAATAGAATATATTTATAATAAAGAAATATATACAATACAAATAGATAAATATATATATAAGGACCAAAACAGCGGGAATCTCTCAACGGGGAGTCAAAACGGTCGAGGTAACTCTCGGGCTAACCTGCGGACTATACTAGCGGTGTAGAGGAGCACCGCCTTCTGCATTTGAGCCCGGAGCTGCCAGTCCCGTCCCGGAGTTCCAACCACCTCAGGTGATTTGAGAGGCTGGTTGTGATTATCCCATTGGTAGACACGACTATCCCTATAGTTTCTTTTAGATGTTAGTTTAGTAATTTCATTTGGCATACCACTCCAAAAGTCGTCCACCTCGGGCGCTTGGTCCAGATATATTGTCTTTTTGTCTACACATCGAGAAAACTCATGCTGCGATTCTTATCGCGTTTATTTTAACTTCTTGATTAAATCCCAAACCAAATACATACTTAAAGCGACTCCCCTGGTGTAGCCGATGTTCATGTGCTCTTGGTCCAGATATATTGTCTTCTTGTCTATTTCGGATTTCACGAATTTCCCGTCATATGAGATGGTGAAGTCGATAAAATATATCCTGAAGTGTACCCGATGCATCATCACGATACCGGGCTTATTCGCAAAAATTTTCCCCTCCGTGATGCTGGGCCGGTCCCAGTAGAGTCTTGTGCGGTTATTTTTGAGCATGCCTTCTGATGTGTACTTATTATTATTATATATTCACTTCTTATTTCGTCTGGCTGGTCAGTAATATAAATAAATAGAATATAAAATATAATAAACAAATATATGTAATACAACATAATAACCAACCAGACGGGAATCCCTCGACATATATTATTATTAAACGTATTTGTGTGTGTTTTGGTATCCATAACTATGAGTTGTTTACGTACAAATCGCCCACAACTAAAAATGACCATTTCGAAATCATCTTCCACGATCTTGCGTCATCTAGAAATAGACATTATTACCACATAAATTAAATTATAGTCGAGTGACATTTTTACAGGGCAATATAGTATATTTTATTAACATATAAAATTATTATGATATCGCTTAACTGCGTCATTATATGTTACATTAATGTGCTTGGCTTTATGTGTATTCGATACTTATTGTTTCATTTTTGCTTGATAGCTCAGCGTGGAAGCGCTTGATTTATATTCACAATACGCGGTCAAACCGAGTTCGATCCTCGGTGCTGCAACCAACGAACATTGTTAATTCCAGTGGTAGAGCTACACTGCAGATTGTTCAGTAGCTGCAGAATGAATGGGTCGGCTCGAACGGGATGGACTGCGCCCTCACAGAATTCCAGTGTAAAATAGCAGCATAATGTTGCTGTGTTTCGTCTGGTGAGTGTAGGGATCCGGAGACCTTTATTACTGGTGACGAGGCGTTCCAACCCAATCCTCATGGGTGACATCGCATCTGCATTATGATTCCTTGTCAAGGATGAATGTAGATGTCATGGGCCGCAGGAATCACTTGCCATCAGGTGAACTGTGTATGAGTTTGTTACTCATAATGTACTTAGAAAAAAGTAATAATAATAAGGTGCTCATTTATTACTTGCTCAGCGGTAAAGGTGAAAATCGTGAGAAAATCTGTCTTGTAAAAAAAAATAGTAAAAAAGTATCTAATGAATCAAACCATTGTTTAGTAACTAAGTACATAAAGTAACAGACTATTTTTATAAATCCCACAGTTGGGCATGGGCCACATCTCTAGAGAGGATGTTAGAGCATAGGCATCGCGCGGCTTCACTGCGGACTTGTGGACTTCACACGTCCTCGAAATTTATATTTTTTATTTATTTATTTATTTTACATGTAAGTTTTCCATCAACGTCGAGCATGCTATAAATCAGCACTTAATGCACCAGATAATTTTATTGGTGCCGTTAAAAGCAAATTCTCAGACAACTCAGCTACCACGACTGGATCATTTTTTAATTACAGTTTTTACATTATATAATAGTGGCAATTTGAGTATAACATGAGCCACTTGTAATATTTTTTTTGTATATAAAAATAATAAAGTAAATATGAAATTCCCATAAAATTATTTAGCCTTACATAGAATACTATCTTATGAAAGGGGGGAAAAATCTAAGGAATCTCATTTCGTAGCATAATTTAATCCAAACAAACTGGCAGTAGGTATTGTCCTAACAATTTCTACAAACAATAAAAAAAAAATCTACATTTTCACGGAGGAAACAAAAGGCTTAAGCAAACGTACAGACAGACAAAATAATTGCCTCACACAAACATCGCTCCGCCTACATATAGCTTTATTGGAACAGTCCAAGGTGTATACTTGAAGCGTACGCTTTCACACCTGTCAGAATTACAATTAATGCTTTAATTAGATAATTATTTTGGTACTTTTTTCATCATAATATATCTGAGCTTTTTTATAAAATCAATGCTTTTTATTAAAAAAAAAATATATTGTTTTTCCTCCTTTTACAAGCTAGTATGCTACGTGATTCTTTATATATACAAAAAAAAATATTACAACTGACTTGTAATACTAAAACTGCCACTGCTAAATAATGTTGTCTAAGCGCTTGCTTTTAAAGGCACCAATGAAATTGTTAGTTACATTTATTTAGTGCTGTTTTATGACATGCTCGGCGGTTAGGGAAAACTTACATGTACATAACAAGCACACAATTAACATGATGGAAGGTGCTTCCTATACGACCTATGGTAGTTTGCAGGAAGTCGATAAATGCAAGTGACTCACGTTCGTGCTTTGTGGCAACGGATGGCCGTTTCGAACTATGGAACGATGGTGATGATAATGATGATGTGGTGATTCCTGTGGCCCTCGACACCTAAAAACGTTGTAAGCTATTGTGGGCAGATTTATAACCCATATAAGATTTTTAGTTATTTCACTCACCAAAAATACAGCAACCCTAACCTACTGATTAAGGCTCTAAGGCACGCTTTGACAGAAGTGAAAGAAAAGCTTGAATTTAAATCTTAGCTACCTAACTTATTAAAATCTCAATAAAATCCAATTCATGGTTGTCAACGGTAACATTCAATTCTATTTCTAAATATAGGTGCGGTAATGCGTTGAATAAATTATCAATCATAACCAAAAAATAATAATAAATATTCATTACATAAAACCTAAGTAGTTCATTGTGAATGCTAAGGTATTCTTCCGGATACAAGCTTAAGAACAATTTCAATAATTAGAAATAAAAAGAAGTAACCGCAGGTATGTCTATCTTATTAATAAAATAGTAAAGTTTTTTTTCAATAAACAATCGATATTGCAGTTCACACAAGAAAATTGATTCGTAAATATCAACTTAAGAAACTACTTTAGAAAAAAAAGTTATCTTTTTATTTAATCGCTCTTCGATTGTACCACACGCCACACCCAAACAGGCCTTGCGTGGGTTAAAAAGATAGTATGTAGCAAACCCGATTCAAGTTTTTAAGAAATACTTAATGACTTCTCACTGAGTGGGCTCGGCTACTATGAGATCATTTAATTTATGCAGGTGATATGTTTAGCATGAGACTCGTTTTTTTTCTTTTAATTTAAAACCTAGACTGAATGGCGTGGTCGTTCCATATTCAAATTAATCCTATTTGATAATTTGAATTTGGAATTAATTACGACTAGTTGGCAGCTGTCTGGTTTTGTCAATGGTGTGAGATTTTTATGAAATGGTTTTGTTTGTGTCAAGAATGAAATAATAAAACTTTTTACATATTTCCTTGTCTTCTGAGATTCAAACAAATTTAGGTAAGTGATGTTTTATCAAATAAAACAATAAAAATGTTATAATCCAAACATAAGTTCACGGAAGTGTTTTCTGGAATAATTCAATTATTTTTGATCTATTTAATTAT
Organism: Teinopalpus imperialis; assembly: GCA_029286865.1. NCBI lineage: Eukaryota > Metazoa > Arthropoda > Insecta > Lepidoptera > Papilionidae > Teinopalpus > Teinopalpus imperialis. Next base: position 10,316,492 of record JAGSMU010000031.1, on the reverse strand, counting down.
GAGTTTCATATCATTTTAATGCCATGATTATATTCGTCTAATTAGCTCGTTAATATACGTTAAAAATAAAAAAATCTTGATCATAGAAAATAGTATCGTATATTACTAGATAGCCCTCTTTTAGGCGGTGTAACAAAAAACGTTGTCGTCCCAAAAATATCATTAAAAACGAGTTACTAAATTTTTTATTTATTTTGCGATCGCATTTACGACTCCCTTGGGACTGGGGAATAATGCGTCAATTTTACAACATCATGGCCCGGAACGTTACGTTTTTTCATCAACGAATTTAATATGTCGTTATAATTTTACGGCGCCAGTTTTGTTAGAAAAAAAAATATGTACTTTTTCGGCCAGTTTTTTGTTTGCATCGACTAGATCAAGTTCAATCCACGTTTACTTTAACAAGTTAAAGCGTTTTTTTTATTAGATACGAACGAATTATTTTGGATATTTTTTTTGTATTTCACTGTTCAAAACGTTTACACTGGTTATTGTCATTAAACAGGGAAACGGTCAGGAGTTTCAGACCAACCATCGTACGAACAAGACCTGGCTGTATGGAGTAAAGTCCTTTGCCTTTCCCATTAGGGATAAATTAATATCATCATGAAAAGGGAAACAAAATGTCTGTTCCAAAATCGTTGTACTTATGTGTTCGTATTGTTTGCATGTTTGGTACTAAAGTATTGTATAGATGTGACGCCCACATATTTTTTACTGTATTGTACTTTTTATTGTATTGAGGGTGACATACGAGCACACAACTCACCAGATGGTAAGTGATACCTGTGACTCATGATAGCCATGTTTATTCTTGATAAGGAATCATAATAGGTTATCATCCCTGAGGACAGGTGAAAAGCGTCTTATCCAGTAGTAAGGGTCTCCGGATCCATAAACTCACCAGTCGAAACGCAAATGGTTTTCTGTGAGGGCACGGCTCTTTCAGGCTGTAACTAGAAACAAACTGCAATGTGGCTTACGCAGTTGTTAAACGGGACAGAATATATTGCCTGGCTAATTTTAAAATCATCGTATAAAACCAAACCGAACGTTATATGACACTATTTAAATTAAGTAAATTAATTAAAAACATGACGCACATCGCATACCTAGACGAGGACAAGAAATATTATGTGCGTCTCTTTTTCTCTTAGAAAGTCATGTTTATTGCGTTCACTCAGTCTGATTATTAACTGTCAGATCTATATTTATTACTTTTATACCCCGACAACCGAAACATGTGTTTTTTTTTATTTTATTTTTCTTTATTTAACATAAGGTTACTGTTACACAATCCCACTTTATTAGTCATTTTAGTATTTATAAATAAATATAATAATAAAAAAAACGTCCAGACTGTTTCTAAAATTGAACGTATATGGTATACATTACTCAAATTACTGTATATATATAATAATAATTAACTTAAATATATATTTTATAAATTTTTGAATTCACGCAAAATAACGATCCTTGTACACTGACCATTAAAGTAACTCATTACTCTTCAACAGAACAAGCCCTACTGGTCTAGTCTAACAGGATCTTAATATACCTGCAGGTATGTGGCGTGGTCGGAATTTTTAAACGCTTCTAAGGAACGACTTCTATTTATAGTACCTTTGGATGTTACACAGTTTTAATTTTAAACAGTGGTAGAGCTACACTGTAGCTTGTTACAGAATGAATAGGTCAGCTTGACCGGGGTAGGACCACGGCCCCACAGAATGCCAGCGTGAAATAGCAGCATAATTCTTTGTTTCGTCTGGTGAGTGTAGGGATCTGGAGACCTTGATTACTGGTCACGAGGCATTCCATCTCAGTCCTTATGGGTGACAAAGTATCTGCATTATGATCCCTTGCCAAGGGTGAATGTACAAGTCATGGGCCGCAAGAATCACTTAACATGAAGTGAACCAATGTAATAAAAAAACCTCTGGCACTATAATGTATCTTGCACAGATCTGTGTTTTAGTGTATTTTATCATATTGAGGGGGAAAAAAGAGCATACAGTTCGCGGTTGCTGCGGCCCCTCACTAACACATTTGTCCACGAAATATAATAAATAAAGATTGTTACTGCCGAGGACTAAGATCGAACGCCTCTGTGGAAACAAGAAGGGTCTTCGGATCCCTACACTCACAAAACGAAACACAGCAGAGTAATGCTGTTCAATAGGTCTCCCATCCCTGTACCATCGTACTGACCACTTCATACTATAGCTAGAAACAAACTGAAGTGTGACCTCTACCACGTTATATAATTAACTACAGAGACCCTCAACATTTTTGTAAATAAACCACGACTATGAAGCATAAATAACCGTTAATTAATAACATTTTATTGAGCAACTTCTCTCCATACCCATTGGGCTGATAGCTTTTCGCTTTACTAGGATAAAGTTAACACTGATATTCATATTTATATTTTCTTTACAGATGTTCCGAACGGGCACCGTGAAAGCGTCGTAGTATACAAGCTGTAGTAAAATCGTATCGTGTTATTACAAAGTACAGTCATCCTCCAAAAACTCGGACGTGTGAAAATAGTGATGTGCAAAGTGAGACTCGATAAGTGACAATGTGGAGGTGATTATAAATAGTGTGCTTTTGCGAACTATGTGCAGTGCGGTTCTAAGCCATCACGATGTGTTCCAAAGTGTCGATGCTATTCTTCTTTATATGCGGTAAGTGCTTTTTTATTACATATTATTTTTTGTTTTATTATTATTACCTATTTGCATTTACTTTGCGTAATTGATGACAGGAGGACTAAAAAAAATAAGAAGCTAACGCGTTGACTTCTCTGAGGACAGATGGAATGGCCCTTTTGTGTTGCCCATTAGTGTTCAAGAACTTCTGAATAAGGGCGTGGCTCTGTCACGGTTGTGGCAAAGTGTACAAGCGGCTGTCAGATATAAGTAGTGACTCTACCACCATTGCAAGCATGTTCGCAGCATGTTGCCTATTGGTTATAACCAGACAGTGGTTACCAACTATTATTAATTGATGTAACAGTGCCAGTAGAACTTGCGAAAATATATTCGTATTTATTTTCACCTTTATGTCATGTACAGCTCACATTTTCAACTTATCAACAAGATGAAATCAACTTCGCAGAATATATAATAGTGCCAAAAGCATGCGAGGCAAACTCACTCGTCGTCCACTACCCAAATCCGATATTGATCCACTACCTGATGATCTTCCATCATTCCATCATTCATATCATCATTGTAATATAACATTACAATGATTGTATGAGGAAGGTCCAGATTCATTTTCAAAGACACATGACATACACTCTAAATACTACATACGTAGTCGTCAACGATTTTAGAAAGTATTAAGAAAATATATGATTGCCCGTGCTTAGATTTTAAGTCTGCCTTAAACAATTTTAATTGGTATGTCTATTTACATTACAATTAATTTCTGTTTTATACGTCGGTTCATGTGTAGCTGTGTAACTATTTAAATTATTTTGTTATTTCACTGATTCAAATACATAATACCAAACGAAATAAAAACATTTTTGGTATCGTCACTTTCGATATTGTTTTACAAGAAAATTGATTACCCAAGGACCAGCCCGTCCACGGACGTCAATCTCTTAACTTGTTTTCAATAAACAGTACATTTCAAATCGCTGGATGTATGGGCTAAGTCACCCCACCCATAGTATTATATGGGTATCGTAATTACCTATGGCGAATCTTTATATACTCACGCAACGGCATCTAATTATATAATAGTCGTATAGAATAATATCGTCATTATCAGGCCCTATCAACCCACTGCTGTATAGGCCTTTCCAATTGCCCACCACAGTATTATAAATTAAAAACTACATTAAAAGTATTAAATAAACAAATCACTGCAGCAACTTATCTATGAGCCGAATATCTCTTGGTAGAGCTACACTGCTGTTTTTTTCTAGGTGCGGATGAATAGGTTAACTCGACTGGGGTAAGACCATGCCCTCACAGAATACCAGCGTAAAATAGCAGCATGCTGCAATGTTGCTGTGTTTCGTCGGGTGATCCTGGTTGACGAGGCATTCCATCCCAGTTTTCAAGATTTTTATCATTATTATGATTCCTTGAGGGATGAATATAGATGTAATGTGCCACATGGGTCACTTATCATCAAGTGAACTCTGTGCTCGTTTGTTTACCTCAATATAATTAAAAAAAAATCTTGAGCTTCTCATATTTTTTGATGAACAAGTTTTAAAGTTTATGTTTTAAATAGTGGAACTTGCACTTTCTTCGTCTGAAAGTCTCTTTTCGTCAAAAGTATATATAAAGTATAGTAAGTAGTATGGTGGAATAGTTCAGAAATAATAACCTATATAGGTATTGAAATATGAGATAAGAATCTTGCACTGACCGAAACATTTGCTGGTCAATACAATGTTTATAAAAACAAAACAAATACTCAGGTATTTATGCCCGCGAACCAGACTTGCTAATTCCATTTTCATATTTCTTTTCGTGGCTCAATACGTTCACTAATAAAGTCAATAAACACCGGGCCCGGTTTGTGTACAAACACAAACACATTTCAACTCCTGCTTTAGTACAATTGGTAAATATTTTAATACAACAAAGGGCTTTCGTAACGAAGGGGCGATATTTATTAGTACTAATTTAATTTTAATTAAAAACAGTGCCTACACTTAACGAGTAGTTCGAGGACCGTGCACGTTTTTATTGCGTTGAGTGTACTTTTTTGTATTTCAAATATTATTTAGAACAATTGGTCATTGAATTGTGAAATTATAAACAATGAATTTAGTTTATTAATGTTACCTTATATGAATTAAGCTAAATAATAAATGAGTTATGTCAGACACACGCCGAAGGCCGTGGTAGCTGTGCCGGGGCGTTTTAAGAAATTGACCAATGGTTTTTTAATTGCATATATAAACTTTGACAGCATTATTCGTGGTAAAATGAAACATCACGAGGAACCCTGCATATTTAAAACTGCGGACATACAATAACTTCTTAGTTAGAAACTAGCTGTTCTGTGGCCGTGAATCTAACAATGGTTTGGTTCGACCCGGTAAGGACCACGCTCTTATAGGATATCAGTGTAAAATAGAAGCATAACGCTGCTGTGGTCCGTCTGGTGAGTGCAGGTATGCGGGCGGCCGTTATTCCAAGTCGTCAGGGGTGACAATGCATCTGCTTTATGATTCCTTATCCAGAATGAATGAATGTTCCGTGTGCTCATTTGTCATCTTTAATGTAATAAAAAACAAGTTTAACGATTCTAACAGTGGTAAAGCTACACTGCAGTTTGTTTCTAGATGCAAAATGAATGGGACAGCTCGACCGGGGCAGGACCATTGCCAAAGCAGGCAGCATTGCCGCTGTGTTTCGTCTGGTGAGTGTAGGCTTCCGGAGACCTTTATTACTGGTGACGAGGAATTACATCTCAGTCCTGTATTATGATCCTTTGTCAAGGATGAATATAGATGTCATGGGCCGCTGGAATCACTTGCCATCAGGTGAATTGTGTGCGTGAACATTTACGTTTGTTACTCTGAATGTAATAGAAGTATTATATATATATACATATATATATATTTGTAAGTTTCAGGTTTTTTTTCATAGGCTGTTTTTAGCTATTAACTTGTTTTGCTATCTATTTATAAAGACTGGCACATAGTACGTAGAACCGATAATCGATGGGTTAGAAAGGTCCTTGTAGTGTGACATCTAATCCTAATAGTGACATCCTCAGACTGTACTACGAGTAGATGGACCAAAGACCTTTTCAAGATTGCGGAAAGTTGGTAGATGCAAGTTCCTCATGGTCGTGCTTTGTGGCAATCTATATATAATATATACATTAATACGGTTTAGTAAGATGAGCCATAAATCATTTCTAATCGGGGTCGCCCTACACTGTTACTGCCAGTCTGAGGGTGCCCCTCAAGAACTTTTCTCCCCATCGATTATCTGTTCTACAAGCAATCATAAATTAAAATCAAAAGATATTTGATACACCAATAAAACCCTTAAATCGTGAACAACGTTACAGACAATTTCCTCCCATCAATAAATTATAAACGGAAAACTGCCAATCTCAAAGTATAACAAACGGATCAATTTGAAACGAAACTAAACTAATACAGTCCATAAACAAAAGATTACCCAAGCGTATCGGACATCCGGTGTAATATCGAAAACCCCCTCCCGCCCCTCTAAAATTACAGAATCATTTCGGCCTCTTGTTTCATGAAATTAATTTTATATTTTAACGAATGAAAAGTTGGAATTCCCTTAGAATAGAGCGGGTGACTGATTCCTCTTCCTAACACAGATAGGGTGGCCAGTTTTAATTATAACAGTTAATTGGTCGAACCTTTTTCTACTGTTGAAATTGGTATTTTACAAACTTCGACGCGTTTTATAGGAATTTGTCCTTTTACTTCTCGCCGGCCAACTGTTTAAAGGTTAATCTTCACTGGTTGTTTCTATTGTGTTCTGATTCTGTAGTACTAAATCTTTATATATATATATATATATATATATAATAAAAAAAATATAAGGTAAACTATAAAAAACCTTGGCATACGGAGAACCAATTACAATTACCAATTCCGTATTTATTGAGGATTGACATGGGAGTTTTGGGCCAAATTTATCACTTACCATGTGAATTTGCTTTACGTTTACCTGTAATTCTATACTCACTACAAGAATATAATCTTTAGTCAGAAGCAACTGACCGAGCCGAGTTTCAGCCCTCTCGGGCAGTAAGACGCTCTCGCGAGCAACGGTACAAGCGAGGCTCCCTTTCGGGAATCCTAATGCTGATTACCCACGAATAGAGTTCTCAACTAAGCGCTCGATCACCGCTCAACCCGGTGTTACTGTAAAAGCTCTTGGGCTAACAGCGTCCATAAGGATGACATGAAAAAAAATCCACCATACGAAATAGTGACGATATGCTTATATTGTGAGGGGCCGTTTACCCTAGTAGCGAAAAACATAAGTCAAACTGTGAATTCATTTGTCATCTTTACTTCCGTAAAATATTTTTTTTTATCTATTGTCGACAGAGTCTGATGCTTGTTTAGACACTGTCTAGCCCCTAGGTCTTGTCTCTAAAACCCTAAAACGAATCACTCATCCCGACCGCCTTCCTTCAGATCGTTTAAAGTAACAAACCGTGAAACACCGCGAGTCAACAAGCTAGTTGCCTTAAGAGTTTTAACATGAAAGCCGTCGCACAAAGGAGGCTGAGAAATGTCGACAGCCGCTTCTACCTGGAAGATGTTTTTAAGAAGAAAAAAAAACGTGCACTCGTTTCGCATCGTTATGCTTTGTCTCTAACTTATCGTATGTTTTTTGATGTGTAAATTATACGTAAGCTAAGATTGAGATCGTGACATACATTCTTAAATGTTTCTAGCGATAATTTAAGGATAGAAAATATATAAGCAGCCGTTTTGTTATAGTAAGTGGGACAGATTTAAACGCAGATGTTAATAATTCGTCAATTTTTCAAAAATACGATCACGGACCGACAACATACCGTAGTGATATAGCAGCTATTATTATTACATTCAGAGTAACAAACGAGCATACAGTTCACACCTGATGGCAAGTGATTGCTGCGGCCCATGACATCAACATTCATCCTTGACAAGGAATCATAATACAGATGCGTTGTGACCCTTGACGAAACAGCAGCATTATGCTGCTATTTCAGGCCGGTATTCTGTAATGGTCGTCTTTCAAAGGTCGAGCTGACATATTCAAGTTGCGGTAAGTAGTAGTAGTAATAGGCAATTTTAAAAACATTGATTCCTCGTATTCATGAGCAGATGAAATTCGACCTGAGAAACCGTCAATGGATGCAACACACATCTAAGAAATCTTCCGACGTCAACTTGATAATATCCAGCGCGGCGTATCCCGTCGGCGCTCAATCATGCTCAGAACAAACACCGGATTCGCGTGGAGCTTATCTATCACTTGCGTCTAATTCGTATTAATGCGTTATATTCCGTTACGAGTAGAATGAGCGATTTCACTCCCCTACTATTTGTCTCTCACGCACGAATTTTACTTTATTTAGTTAAACATAACTCTCAGTTTACACGATGCCATAAAAAGTAAAAATAAGTAAACGAACAGCCTATACATATAAATCTTAATAGGCTTAGGTTCCCTCATTAGAGGTGGTTAAAGCATCCACCACTTCGCTTCACTTCTGGTGAAATTTACGAAGTCAACTAACACCAAAAGTTCCAATTAACAATTTCATTGTTTAACTCGCTTTGCTCGCGTATCGTGAATTAAAAGCGAGTGCCTTCGACCGACAACGGAATCTGTAATTATTTCTATATGTGGACTCCGTGAGTGATTCAGTCCCTTATCGATAAAAAACCTAAATATAGAAACGTTTACGTCTTAGTGAATATCACCCTAAAATGGAGAAATAGAATGTTCGGCCTCTCTTCTGCATTATTTATTTGTGTCGGTCAATTTTTTTGCAATAATATATTTCGTCACACGGACTGTAATTTGTTCTGTAGTTATATTTAAAGTTACTATATTTCCATTTGCAGAGTGAAGCATTTAAATAAATTAAAGAAAAACGTAAATTATTAATAGTAATAAATTAGTGATATTTTATTTATATTAGTGGGGAGTGGCTGAAAACCAGCGCTGCACGGGACTATAGTCCTGTTTCAGCAAAAGCTGAGTCACCTTCGTTTACCATAGTGTATAATATTGTTTATGTAAATTGGTTTATTTTTTCTTTGACAATAAACTGTTTTATTATTATTGTTACTATTATTATATTTATCAGTTTAGTTTGTCGTTAGCGGCATTAGAGGAAACACAAATGAACGATGGTAGTGCCAGAGTGTCAGCTTGACCAGGGAAGGCCCATGAATCATGAAATAGCAGAATCCTCTGTCACATTCCTTATTATTCTAGAGACACGGAGAGTCAGTAGAAAGGTAAACTTCATTCCTCCAGAGTGATTGACAACGTATGCGAATCACGACTGAGGAAGCAGTTTTTTATGAGCTGCAGTCACAATTTATCAATAAATGACCTGTATGCTCGTTTCACCATTGACATAAGAATACTGACAAATTCTCAAGTGACAGTGTGTGACCTAATTCACTAGATGGAGCGATGTTCTCTGTCAGTTTAGCCGAACTCAATGAAACAGTCTTCAGTAGTTCAGAGTTGATTATTTAGTTCTTTTGTGAACCACCGCCATCATTTAGCAGGTGTGTGAAAATCTATATTTTCATTTCAAAGAAGTCCGCACACTAAATATCTAAAAGAAATTTAGATTATGAGCAATATTTTTGATCATTATTATGTTCATATAAGATTACGAGGATAATAAATAATTATACCGTTTGAAATTTTCTCGTCTATAATATCTCTCACTCGAGTTTTGGTCAACCGGTAACTCGTGGTACCGTCTACTATCTGTCACTCCACCGTCAACCCTAATTGATAGCATCATTTTTCTTTCTATTATTAATAGCCTCATTTTCCCCGTTTAATAAGGCCCCTGGGAATATTAAGGGTACACAATTCTTCGTCCTCGGGTTAAGCTTGGAAATGGACGAAATTAATTTTGTTCTTTTCTAACTCTGCTTTTAATTGTTTAATACATTTCTAATTAAATTCTTTTTTTTCGGACAAATCCTTATTGATGTGTTAGTGTCCGCGTTGAGCCACGATCTAGTTGGTGGTCTTGGCAATGGATTTAAAACTCAACATTTTTGAAACGATGATGGATGCAGATATCTCTGTTTTACGTATGACAATAATAAGTCTATACGTAGCAAAGATATTTTTTGCATTTTAAGGATTCAAGGTCAATTTTATGTGCTTGGCTACAATCCCACACGGTGTTAAGTGGTGATTTATACGTTGAAGGTAGAGCCCACTTACTCATCAGACGCCTATCCGCTGTTCTCATGAATTCTCATGAAGGCGACCAAATGCTGGAATAATATTCCACCGCCCATTAAGAACGTGCAGACCAAGGCAGGAAAAGTGTTTAGAAATAAGATGAAGGTTTTTCTGATGGACAAACAAAAGAATGAGTGAATAATATTTGTATGTATAATCCTCTTGTGAACATTTTGGTTGACTGCGTTCCCGTTTTCTTAATTTTGTTAATTTCGATAAGTATTTTTATATTCAAGCATTTTTTGTTATTTTTTTTTCCTTTAATTGTTTTTTTATTTTTTTATTTTCGTTTATTTTTCTATTTATCTGCCGCTGACGGTCGTTCGCGTGATTTGTCTGGGTTTCTGCAGAATACCAGCGCTGATTTCCTTGGGTAATCGGTATCATGCTGAGCAGTTAATCCTGTCGGTTCGGCGTTGCAACACATAGTCTTGGTCCCTTTAAGTGGACCGTGGACCATTTGAGCATTTGTAATTCTTATTATTTTTTCTTTCTCGTTATTATTATAATTTTTTTGTTTACTTTTTTAATATTTTTGATATAATTTGATTTGTTTGTGTGTTTAATTTGTATTGTGTTGTAATTTGTCTAACCGATTAAATGGCTTATTATTACTATTATTATTAAAATAGATAAATAATGAAATTAATAAAATATTGCTAGAAGATACATTTAAAAATATTTCATATTACTAGAAACCAAAGACTTTTCTGGAATGCAGTAGATAATTCACAATAAATCGACAAAACTGAAACATGCAAAGATGATCGTTAGAACACATAAAAGTGAAATACATTTCATTTCATCAAAAAAGAGTAATTGACTGGCGTAAGATTTCAATCATAAAGTAACACTGTGATACTACTTCTATATCCCATTAAACTATATAGGAATTACTTGGGTGTAGATATAAATATGGCTCGTAATTATCTCAGCTACGTTTTACCACATGTGGTGAAAAATAGCTATAATTTCAAAATTATGTTACTAAGTACCGGCAAAATAATATAAATTAGCTCGTTTCCCTTTTCACATTCCACGCTATAGTTAACGACCATTTGCAGTCCCGTCGAAAGTTCCAAGGCAATTCAAAGTAGGCGTATTAAATAGGTAACCTAGACATTCTAATCTAGTTCCTAATCGAATCCTGTTGGGTGAACACGCTATAGACAAGGTATATAATTGAGGCCTTGTTAGCTAAATTATACTAACTTTGATCCTTAGTAGGCGCTCGAATTCCCATATATTGTTATTGCGTTATAGAGTTACTAATGGATAGACACGGCTTTGGAGATTATTTGGTTATCATGTTATAGTTACTAGTGACTAGATACGGTTTTACAAAATATTTGATTATCATATTATAGAATTATTAGTGAATTGATACGGCTTTACGTGATCGTTTATTTATAATGTTATAGAGTTACTGGTGACTAGATACGGCTTTACAAAATGATTAGATAATGCTATTATAACACTATTTGTACAAGTAATTTCGTTAACTTCGAAATCAAAGGCCAACTTTTTTTAACCAAATTAATGTTGTAAATGTGTGATGATTTATTTAAATGTCTATAAAATTTGTCTCTATTGCTGCAACCTCCAAACATACCATTGTAAATTAAAAATATTTTTCATTATAGATATCTATCATGATAATCCCGTTTACTCAAATATTACTTTGTATTGGCATATTATGACATCTAGAAAATTATTTTACTTTTTTTAATACATGTCTTACCATCGTATTTCCCGCCGACAGCGCATATGCGACTCCTCCGGTGTTGCTGATGTCTATGGGCTACGGTAATCAGTTACCATCAGGTGGGCTGCTTGCTCGTTTGCCACCTATTCTATATTAAAAAAAACAGTAGTATGCAAGTAATCTTAAATTCGAACCGAGTAGTAGAGAGTTTGAGTAATTTAATATTGAAGTTCTTTTTTTAACTCCTGGTGCTGTAGTCATCTAGGGCGACCGTCAGCTTTTAATCATTACTCGAATCCAACCAAAAGCCAACTCTGTCGATGAAGATGATAAACTATAAAGTAAACCATGAGAGATATAAAGCACTCAAATAGGTACGTGCTCGTTTGGTTACTCTTAATGTAATAAAAAAAAGGTTTACGGTACTATCTATAAAAATTGAGTCGGTTCCATTCAACCATTATGGTGAGTCATCTCCTAGTACCAAGTATTTTAAGCGTAGCTAGAGTAAACCAGAATATTTATAATGTTAAAGGTACTGCGGGCATTTTTGTTAAAAAAAGACAAAATAATAATAATGATGTTTATGAACTTTTAGCCGGCTCAGGTCATCATAGGTACGCTTCGATTATTTTTAAATTTGACAAAATAAAAGTCCTTCCAAAGTCAAAGAAAACCTTCGAACATTTTATTAGTTTTAAAAGCATTGGATTTTAATAGCAAAAAGAAAAACTCCGATCACTTCAGTGTCCAATATCGTAGGGATGTCAACATAATTGACTTAAATAAAACTTTTCTTAGGACTAAATACTCCAAAAAGTTGCCGTCGTTTCGGATATTTCTAACTTTCTTCGGTGTTTCGCTGAGTTTTTTTTTTCTCTTCGTCACCACCCCGAAAACTTTACGGTCTTTCGTCGCGTTCCGAGCTTTCTTTGTTGGAAGTATTTTGGGGCGTTTTATCGAAATCCGAGAACATTGCTCCAGTGTTGGTAAAACGGCAGTTTGTCATAATTAACTTTAAAAGTTTTTCGACTGCTTTTAAAATCTGAGATTTTATCAAATTATTTTCTCGGCCGTGCTTTGAAAAAGTTTTAAGGTAATTTGTTAAATATACCATCTTTTTTTTTTTTTAATATCTCGGTAAACTTATATGTTACGTAAGGCAGAAAAAAAAGATTAATATTGAAAGTACTAGCCCATTGTTAGTTGGCAAGATGACATTTGCATATGTATATATGCAATTGCATAAGATTATTGTAAATCTTCCATAAAATACACGGTAAATAATTTACATTCTACGTCCCTAATAAAAGAAATGGATATTACTTATGTGTTTTTAATATAAGAGGCGTGCACACAGTTTACCTGAGTGAGTGATAGCGACCCTATAATATCTAAATCTATCCTCAAGAAAAATTAAAGATGCGGCGCATACCTCAGTACCTGTAATTGGGTCCACGGATTCCTACACTCGCCAAATGAAACATAGCGGCGTTATGGTTCTATTTCGTCCCGATATTCTGATAAAGAGAACCTCCCCCGGTCCCGGCACGACCCATTTATGTTGGAGCTAGAAACAAGCTACAGCGTGGCTAAACCACTGTTAAAATGCCACGTTTTCAAGCCATTAATAATACCTTGCTGTTAATAACTTTTAAATTACTTTTATTTCACTAAAGTCGGTACGGGGAAGTCAAACGAAAATAGGAACAATAAAATGTCGCCGTAATCCCAACACTGGCCACTAATAAAATTTCTAATAACTTTCTATTTAACTTCCAACGACGCTTCGACCGCAACTAAGCGTTCTAAATTCAAAAGCAATAAGCGGTTATCCCGATCCCGTTTGTAACTATCGACGCTGCGTTCGCATCACTAAACATCGGAACGAGCGTTCCTTGCTTTGCCTCTTTAAACTTTAATTCAATATAATTACGGTTAAAATTTATTCGTCGTGATATATATGTGTGGGTGATTTTAAATTTTTCTATACTTATTATAATTGTCACGATCGTCATGTATAATGACGGTTGCGTGTGTGAGTGTGCGTGAGACTGTATCGGGTATTTAATTACCGGTTCAGTGTTGCCGTTTCGTGTCAATCTTTTTGAAACGTATCTGATAAAAATGTTGTAGTCTATTCTTTAAAAAATAAAATAGTTCATGTACAGGCATTATCATTTCTTTATATACAGGTGTTTATTTTTGTTTACTTTCTGAGTATTTTGTGAGGGTGTTGCACTAATTAAGTGTTTCGTTTTTTATATAATATTAAGGTTGACACACAGAGAAACGGGCACACAAAAAAAAAGTTACGAGTGCGGTATCTACAACTATCCTGGACAAAGATTCAAGATGCACACTCTGTCGTCCTAAGGACTGAGATGGAATTCCTCATTTCCTATAGTTTGGTCTTCCACGCTAGTAATCTGTGAGGCTGAGTAATCAGAATTTTCAGAATTCTTCTCCAGTCGAGCTTTTCATACAATAGTACTTTTCATACGTTAATATTTATTAGACATTATTCTCTTGTCGCTTCATAGTACTGAAATCTTCTTCCGATCTTATATTACTGCGGCTACATTAGATTAGAAAATGTAAGAACGTGGACGCCAGTTATTGGTGGAACAATTTGGGATGCGATGACAACGAAGCAGCCAAATTCATCCCTCAGAGATCTAAATATCTACAGGTTACGAATTGCACAAATAATGCATATTGAATCTTTACCGAGGATGGTTATATATATATATATATATATATATATATATAGTATAGTCTAACGGTGGATTGGAACCTACGACCTTAAGTTTCGCAGACCGCACCCTAACATTAGGCTATTGACGCTTCGATTGAAATATGTATACAATGGTTTACATACAGGAGCAAAGACATGGTTATGGCTGAATTGTTTTGATTTCTTTTAAAGTCCCTAAGTCGTGTTGGTTCGGAAATACCACGGGTGATAACTGATTCGACAGATTTGTTGTGTGTGGCTTAAAAATTCATGTAAAACGCACAGTGGCAGATTGCTAACCATCGAATTAATTATATATATAATAATAAATCATAAAAACTTATAAAAAAATATATCCAGAAGCCAATGTATACGGTCTACTATAATTGATTTGATTTAAATGCGAAAAGTGCATTAAGTGGTTGTTACACTAACTCGAATTCCATCCTCTCTATAAATTTAATAGGATTACAAAAGCAATCCCATCTAGAGGCATTCAAAGTAAGTTGAATCGGTGAAACAAAAGTACGTTAAATTGAATGGTACGCCTTAGGATTTCTAAGGCAAAGCCTAGTGCACACCGTGGCTGTGACAATTGAAATAACAAACAGGCGTTGGTTAATTTAAGCGCGCCTGTCACATGTGGAGTCTGCTTAAGATTGCTAGTGTAAACTACGCCTTATGTTGTGGTATTATTCATGGACGTATAGCGCTTTTAATATTTTTAAAATTATTTTATTATTTTTTTTAAGGTCCTCCTGAGGATTCTCCAGAAAAGAATAGATGGTGATGTCTATTTACCGTCCGAGACTAGGTGTGCGAACCTAGCCTTTGACGGTCGTCCTCTGTTTTAAATTAACGTCGGAAACCTTACTTATGATTTTACTTAGGACGGAAATCGATTCAAATGTACTACACCCAAATTTCTCTGGCCATTAATAGGCTGCAACGGGCAAATCTTTCAAGAAAGTGCCTTGATATATATATATATATATATATATATATATATATGTATATATCCTTGTGGAAAAAGAGTGATGAACCCATTAATATAACAGTGCAGGCATGAATAATCCTGGTATTTAACACAGATATTTTGAGAGTTTTCTCCTTCTTTGGTGACTGACCACATAAAAACTTTTATAATTAGGCAAACTTCAGCATGGCTCAACGTAAAGTACCCAATTTATTTATTAAAATAAGATTTTTGTCTATTAGATACTTTTATCTATACCATCCCATTTCCTCCCAAATACTACATAACGTCACTTTAAATATCTATGCGATTTAAAACTAATTTGGTCAAGTTGAACATCATTCAACCCGCTTCCGACATTGTATAGGATACCCTTATTCTTATTAATGATTTTCGTTTACACCAATGTGTGGAAGAGAACAAAGATATTTCTTAATTATAATACAGGTTTGCAACTTACTTGTAACTTGTATTATTTATTATATCTTTATTTTAATTTTTAAGTGCTTGACAAATGACAGTATACTGCGATTCGATCGTCATGAAGTGCTGTTTTTTTTTTTAATATTTTTTTTTATATAGAAGAGGTAGCGAGGAAACAGCTCACCCTATGGTGAGTGACAACCAATGTTCATGAACAGTAGCAGGAGCGCTGCCGGTCTTGTATCACGCTGGTCATAAATGGTAGATGAGAAATGACAGAGTTCTTAACCAATAAATCTACAGATATATAGAGCCAAATCCTGGTTGTAAAATGATTGGGTCGATTCGGCGAGCATCAAGACCTCATTGTGTATATCAGTTATAAATAGCAGCATAACGCTGTTAAATTTGAAATGGTGAGCGTAAAGATCCAATTTTAGGTAACGAGGTCCATTTTAGTCTACAGGGATGACGCATGTGCATTGTGAATCATTGTTAAGCATTTAACTTAAAGTTTAGCCTCTAACAATCGTAAATAGGTTAACGGTTTAGTGTACTCTCTGCAAAACTTCAATCATCTGTCATGCGTATTTTAAGCTTGATTGGAGTTATAATGGGAATGTTAGTAGGCACATGCTATTGCCAGTTTGTAGGTAAAATACCATTGAATCTACCCGACTGGCGAAGGCCCACGCCCTCACAGATTATCAGCGTGACATAACAGTATTATGCTGTTGTCTTTCGTATGGCAAGTGTAGGAATCTGGAGACCTCAATAACGCATCTGCATCTTGATTCTTAGATGAGGATGGATGTAGATGCCATGGGCCGCAGACTAAACCTTCGAAAGATTGTCACCCTTAGACACATCATACATCTTCTATTATATTATGTACCATAAATAAGAATACTTTAATATTTTTTTATACTTCATTAGAAAATTTATTATATTATTGAGGGTGACAAACGAGCACACAGTTCAAATGATGATCAGATCGTCACCAATAAGATCAAAGATGAAATTCCAGCAATAAGGTCCTCCGGAATCGAAGGCGTCGGAATCCTCAAAATCCCCAACAAACGAAACACAGCTGTGTTATTACTGATGCTAGTATGCGTGATCCTTCTCTGAGGAGGCGACTCATACATGCTGCTGTTAGAAACAAAGTATGGCGTAGCCCTTCTTCTGTTATTTGAACGTAATGGATCAAAAGAGATGAGAGAAAATATCTTATTTAAGTTCAAAATGTTATTACACAATCATATCGTAACAAAATATTATAAATAACTAAATAAATAAATAAAGATTAAATCATCATCCTCAGAATTTCATCCCACCTCTAGTCCACTGCTGAACCATAGACTATCACAGAACACGATTTTTTTTATTACATTGTGAGTGACAAACGAGCACCCAGTTCACCTGATGGCAAGTGATTCCTGCGGCCCATGACATCTACATTCATACTTGGCAAGGAATCATAATGCAGATGCGTTGTCACAGGTCTGCAGTATTAAAGGTCTCCGGATCCCTGCACTCGCCAGACGAAACACAGCAATATCATACTGATATTTTACGCAGGTATTCTGTGAGGGCGTGGTCCTACCCCGATCGAGCTGACCCATGCATTCTGCAGCTAGAAACAAACTGCAGTGTAGCTCTACCACCGTAAAATCATGCATCTATCGACTCCTGAATAATCTTGAATCACCTAGATCTATCGAGTACCCTAAAAACAATTACTTCATTTTATTTACTTATCTTATTACTATGTTCAAATAAAAATAGGAAACTGTGACAACAGTATCGGAAATTCATGGAAGCTAATTGTATCACTAAGTTGTATCACTTAAAACTAAGAAAAGAAAATATCATCATAAACTTGTACCACGCTCTATCCAGGAGCGTTCACCTCTGAAGAGTTAGTCGCGCCGCCTTATAAGTATAGGCACTCGTCACACACTTGTCCCTTCTATCATATTAGCCTCCAATGAAGCAGAAGCATCCTTTGTCTCGCTCATGTTCTACTAGTGTAGGCAGTAAGACATTAGATTGTTTTTATTATTATGTTTTATAAGAATCTCCACTCACAGAATCTTAAACGATATTGGGATAGCTGAAGTAGAGCTTATTAGATTTTAATAATAATAATAATATCATAATAAACATTTAGTCCAAGTATCATAAGACTAATAGCTAGGGTTAGTAATAATTACATATCATTAAATCTAATGTACTGTCATATGCACCCTAGTGCAATGGTTAACATATAAACAGTCCAGTCTACTAGCTATCATAGCTAGTAGAGTGTTGGAGCTAGCCCGCCTCCGCGCACCAGGGATGCACACCTCTTTCGCATTGTCGCGTAAAACGCGAAACGCGAAACGCGTGCTTCTGAAAACATCTCTAATGCGCTACAGAACCGGGGAAGCCCCAACAGCACTCTCAACGCGTTATTGTATTGTACGCGTAGGGCGTTACACGTTTTTTTCTTATAGACCGCCCACAAGCTGCTCGTGTAAAATGACGTACAGTACGCTCGGAATAAAGTTACTTTTATTTCCCTTGGGCAACGCGCGAACCTGCGTGCGATCATGTTTGCCCTAACTGACAACGCCCTTCGTTCTCTCTCCAGGTCAATGTCATCTTTGAGGTCAGCAGCAATCAAGTGTCCTTAGTATTTATATTGATACACCGTATTCAGCGGCGTACCATTCAGTTGTGCCTCGGGTATATTGTTGATGTTGTTACCGCGCGCCTCAAAAACCATATACAGTCAACCCTCCTATAACGCGGTGAGTGCGTACCGCGTTATATGGAAACCGCGCTATAAGAAACTCGGATTTAACCGTACAAACCAGGCTAATTCGTAGCGCGTTCTATGGAAACCGTCTACCGCGTTGTATGGAAACCGCGCTACAAGAGACTCAGAATAAGTACAAATCACATCATTCGTACCGCGTTATATGGAGACCAATAAATACAAAAGACAAGATAAATTATAAATTATTTTTATTGAATTGTTGATGTTGTTACCGCGCGCCTCAAAAACCATATATTCACTTTTTGTTACATTATACTTTAACCCGTGTCTATTGGCATTTTCACAAATTGTGAGCTTTCTCTGTGTGAAACTTTCTGAAGCCGCAGACCGATGCGCTCAGAAACACCATATCGTCTGCATAACTAATGTTATTAACGCATATCCTGTCAACATGACAGCCGACATGCTCGTTGCTGAGCGCTACGATATGCGCATTTATGTACAGGTTGAACAAGGCAGGTGACGTCAGACCTCCCTATCTAACACCAAATTCCAT
Source organism: Teinopalpus imperialis (assembly GCA_029286865.1). Lineage (NCBI taxonomy): Eukaryota > Metazoa > Arthropoda > Insecta > Lepidoptera > Papilionidae > Teinopalpus > Teinopalpus imperialis. Next base: position 10,297,354 of record JAGSMU010000031.1, on the reverse strand, counting down.
ATGATACGGCTCTGAATAATTGCCTGCCCATCTAACAATATTAACTTGGTTTCCATACCAGAACTGGAAAACTTGAATAACGTCCTGTGGAACTTTTTGTTCCTCAAGCTTCTTCATAACATCATAGGAAACCAGGTCGAAAGCCTTGGACAGATCAAGGAAACAAGCAAAGATCGGTGATTTAAGGGACCTAAAGGAGTTCTAAAGGCACAGTATAGTACTTTCCGTAGACAGCCCTGGCCTAAACCCAAACTGGTTATCGTGTATATACAGATGCTTAACTAACTTAGCATTAAGCACTCCATCTGAAACTGTTGCAATAATCGTCGCCAGTGAAATCGGTCTGTAATTATTTCTTTTTGATAAATTACCCGTTTTATTTTTAACCACAGGCACGACTACAGTTCTCATAAGATCTGCAGGGAGATACGAATGACTAATGCATAATGAGCATAACATGCTTAGAACCCTTGAAATATGAGGTCCAGCATGCAGGAGATGCTCAATGCTGAGCCCATCATGTCCAGGATATTTACCTCTTGATATAGATTTTATGGTGTTCGCCACATCCTTGGCTGTTAAACATGTTTTTACCCTCTCATTGGGATGTTCAGCATCTAACATCAACCGCGATATCACATGAACAGATTTAGTCAAGAAACTGTCTCTAAACATGTCAGCAATATCTTAAGTATATGTTATTATTTTTTTTGTAAAAGAATGCAATTCTAAAATCTTAACATACCCATTAACCATTCCAACTAAGCTTAACTTAGTATTTATTTATTTAAGTTTCATATACACAAATGTATAAATGCGTACACTACCAGACTGACAGAATTTCATTCTTGCAATTCTTGTACTGGGTTTTACAGATTGTTACGAAAAAAGTCGAACGGCGGATTCTAACTTACGACCTTAAGGTTATTAGATCATAAAATAAGCCATCAGGGTATTATAAAAGAGATTTCGGTTTACACTGCAATTACTGCCACTCAAGAACATTTCGTCCTCAGGGGTTATCGGCTCAACCAACTATATTGCCAGCGCATTGCGTTCCGTATTCAATATACGAGTAGCACTCTATAGCTCACCGAGTGACTTTGAGTTTTCTTATATGGCTGTGTTATTCATCTAATTACTATTAATTTTAATATTATCTATATAAATAATATTTAAAAAGCTATTTGTTGGTAAGCGCATCACTTGAAAACGGCAGGACCGATTTGGCTTCTTTTTGTTTCTAAAATGTTCGTAATAGATTTAGTTGGTTTTAAGTTGTTTGAAATATTGTAAAATTTATTCGGAAAACCAGCAGATTCGTGAAAAACTACATGCGTGTCCAATCAGCTAGTTATTTATTGTTATTAAATGCTCCTGTACTTTACCTTTTAAAGGTTGCAATAACGATTAAACTTATTGTTTATTTTTTCTGTTTAAGTTCATTCGTGCTTCTTTTTTTGAAAGCTTCTGTTTCTTTCCACTCGTAAAATGGTACTAATCATCTGAACATCTTACAAAGACTGTTAGTTTTTTTTGTTATTTTGTCTCGTGCCTCACTATCTAGGATATCAGTGCTAAATACTATTATAGCACTATTGTGTTTCGTTTCGCGAAATATAAAAACCGGAGACTTAATTATCCATGACTTGGTATTCTGTCTTATTCCTCAGTTGTGGTGACACATCTGCATTCTGATTCGTTGTGAAGGATGAATGTGGATATCAAGGGCCACATAAATCACTAATCAGGTGAACATTGCGTGATTGTTTGTAAACACGGCGAAATTTTCGTAAAGTTACTTATTCGTTTTAAAAAAAAATATAAATTCATCACGCAGTCTTTTCTTAGTCTACTATTAGTAGAACATAGGATTATTTTAGACAGTCAAACGATATAAAAACGGGAATATTAATAGTTTACAGGAAAATCCAAACGATGATTGTAATTGATTAAATTCTTACGGAAACGTAGTGGTACGGAACCCGTTCTCTTACTTTCTTCTACTAGGAACGCGAAAACTCGAGTTAAACTAGTAGCACTTGGAGGATTTTTTTTTAATATTTGTTTTAAAATTATGTGTGTATCTGTATTTTTTTTAATTTATACTATATCTTAAAATATTTGTTTCAGTATTAGCAAGCGCGTGCGCCTTCCAACAACAGTACTTCAAAATTGTGCCTCGTAGCCTCCGAGTGCAGGAAGGTGCCGAGGCCGTGCTCGAGTGCGCCGTCGCCAACCTTGCGGGTCAGGTGCAATGGGCCAAGGATGGGTTTGCACTTGGTAAGTTAACTTTAAAAAAGTAAAGTAACACGCTATATACACATATATAAACCTACTGCTAGGTAAAGGCCATTTTTTTTGGTGTCTTCAAAACATTCACTGCCTCCTGAGAGGAAGACATTAAAAATCCCCTTGATGGTTATCCTCATTGCATTGGGAGGTGCTCCAGGATCTCCTATAGATCACACCACCGGTGCCACTGTGCACTGAGCCTAAGCACGTCCCAAAGGAGCCCTCGTCCCCTGTAGCATCCTCGCTGCGCTATGGCAACCCGGGAACACACCTTGCCATCGTCTCTGGGTTCACTATCCTGGACGATGAGAGCGCCAACTCCGATCTCTTCACATTTTCTAAATATTCTTTTACATATTCCGTAAACATGCAGGTTTCCTTACATTGTTTTGCTTCATCATCGAATACATGGTAAATCAGCACTTGAAATTGAAATTAACTATAACCTCGTTATCGTCAACGGAAATTTACATCGTGTTGCTCGCGAACCGTGAATTATATACGAGCTATTAGGTACTGAGCTACCATGGTTCTCGGGTTAGGTGAGTAAAGTTTATATTTAAAATGAGATTACGTCCATTTCGACCGTGGTGTGATGTGATGTGGTCTTCTGGTTGCCATTTCAACCGTGGTTATCTAGTTAACACGGCAGATAGATAGATCAAGATATATTATAAAGACGAAGGGGCATACGTGCTAACACAAAAGCATTTGCTATTCATTCTTTTACCAATTCCGGTGCATGAGAAATAGATCAGGGGAACGTTTCGCAGTCTCAGGAATAGGAGAGAATCAATTTATTTATATTAATATTGATTACTCGCCTGGAAATTAAACACGAACCCGAGACGTAGCAGCAAGCAATTTTTTCACACAGCATTTAATTTTTTTTACGATATTAAATGTGACAAAAACGCACACTGTTCACTGTCAACAACAGCAATTTAACACCGATGTAGTTAACATGGCTCACCATCATCAGTTACCATCGGGTGAACTGTGTGCTTGTTTAAGATCCCTATTATAATAAAATTCAGGATTTAAATCCAAGCGATCTCCGTCAGGAACAATAGAGTTATATAAGAAAATGTGGAAACCTACATATTTAATAAAACAAGAGCTACATCTGTATAAATTAAATTATAATACAGTTTTAAATTTAAATCCTTTCTTACAAGATCGTAAAAAAAAATTGTCCCAGTCTTATGGCATCCGTTGTCACCGTATTATTTAATTTACGCATAACATTCAAATTTGCGCGCATAAAATGAAATTTCGTTACGTAATACGAAAATTACGCAAAGATTATACCCTAAACAACGAGTGGATATCAAATTATTTCTCGTAGCTTTTGTAGCGCGGATCACATCGGTCCCCCGAGCCGTCAGATGGAACATAGCGAGACAACTTCGCGAGATAAATTACAATGTTGGAACGTCAGTAATTTCTTCAACACTAGTGCATAATAATCATTTAACTTAAAGGTGGAATAGGCACTTAATATGTTCTACTTCGTAATTAAAGTGTAAATAAGCTTACAGTTTAGGGGTACGGTCTGCGAAAATTAAGTTATCAATAGTGTAGCCAGTTTGTAGGTGAAACATGAATGAGTCGACTCGAAAAGCGAAGGACGACACCATCACAGAATACCAGCGTGAAATAACAGTATTATACTGATGTGTGTCGTAAAGTGAGGGTAGGGATCCGGGGACCTATACATGTCATTGAAAACATATGTAGAAGGCATGTCCCGCATTCATCACAAGGAGAGTTGTTGCTCATTTATTATTCCTAATATTTTAAAAAAGTTTTTAGAATCGCGAACATTCTGGAAAGAAATAATTTCCCTTCCAGATTATTTTATTTCTATGTGCCTTCATTTTGCTTAAGTCAGAGCTTTGAGGTTCCATAATATTTTCATTGACCGTCGGCCTAAAATTATAGATGTTTCAGTCTTCAATATGTGGCTTAAATCAAATCCTTTCAGGATGTAATATCTCAGATAAATTAACCTAACGAGGCGTAAATTCAATTTCCTTAATATGATAATACCTATCATGTAGAGAAACCTTTGACAGGGCCAACGTAGATATCCGTAGAAGATGAGGCTGACTGACATAGCTTAAGAGATTGGCAAGATGAAGTGGCAATCGACTGACTATATAGCTCGTAGAACGGTTTTTGAACGGCGACCTCGGGCCGGCAGTCGGTGTGTAGGATGACTCACCACTAGATGGCGTGACGACCTTTACAAGTTTGCGGCAAGTCGATGGATGCAGGTGGCTTAGGATAGTGCTTAGTGCCTATTTATGGGGGAGGCCTATGCCCAGCAGTGGACTGTGGATAAGCTGTAATGATAGGAATGATAGCAGATAGTTATATTATAACCTGAATTTGGTAGAGGCCTAATCTTGCAGTTTCTACTAGAACAACTGCAAAGAATTATCAATACTCACTAATTGTCATTGTGTGTTTTAATTTCCTGAGATATTTTTTTTCGATTCTCTGACGACTGAGGAACAATATTAGTGCGCCACAAATTGTTGGTCTGGTAAACCCATTGTTGCCGGGCACCAGCTATCGGACTCGATTTGTCCGCTTACCGTAAATTAAAAGCGAGCGTTTAGACACATAGATCACGGGCAAATTTGATGTTAAATTTATTTTTCATACGATTTAAGGAATAGCTTGAAAATCTAAAATTAAGATCTTTCCCTTGAATTTAAACTTCGTACATTACTATTTGTATAACTTACGCTGCAAGGATGCGCCACAGAGCCAACTGGGTCAGTGGAATATAATAGAAATATATCTTGCACAAATAGACTGCCGTAGTTCACTGAAGCCATTGGAACATTCTGTGGATGGGAGTCGCAGTGTATGTATTGTTGCTGCTATAGTATGGTGCATTTGATAATATCAAAACGGGAGATTGGAATAGATGTTTCCTTTATATACCGAAGACAAAGATACGAATGTACTCTTTAATATTTTTGCCATGTGTATACGCTTTCATATTCAGAGAATCAAAGGTTAAGTAGTTTTATGAATAACTTTTTTTATTTAAATAGTACTTATTTTTTGGTAAGCGATACCGCCGTCTATGTACATCCGTAATATCGAATGAGTCGATGAGGCATAGTTAGAGTTTATGAAAGATGTAGACTCTTTTCTTGAACGTTCTTAGCCGTATCTGTTGGGAAATATCACTGGTTCCACTTTTTATTTGTACGTGACTAAAAGCTTTATGTGATGATTGAAGTTGGTTCAATAATTTGAGTAACGAAGTCAACTACGATAACCGAATGAGAAACTTAGGCGCATTGAAACTAGTTGGACTTCCAGATATTAATAATCTGAGTTGTTTTTTTTCTATTAATAGGAGTAACAAACGATTTTATTGATTATTACTTGATAATAAAATACAGACCCATGACATCAATGACCTTCCTCTACAACAAAATTTAAGGTATGCGCTGTCGTCACTGACGACTGAGATGGAATATCTCGTTACCCGTAATAGGGTTCCCGGACTAACTCCTAAACTCATTGTGGTGAGTACACGAAACACAGAAGAGTTAATTTGCTGTTTCACTTTTCTACTCTGTGTTAATGTGGTCTTCTCTTTTTTTTTTGTTTTAATTTTTTACATTGAGAGTAACAAACACGCACACAGTTTACTGATGGTAAGTGATTCCAGCGGCCCATGACATCTACATTCATCCTTGTCAAGAAATCATAATGAAGATGCGTTATCACACTTGAGGACTGAGATGGAATGCCTCGTCACTAGTAATAAAGTCTCCGGATCCCTGCACTCACCAGATGAAACACAGCATTTATCCTGCTATTTTACGCTGGTGTTTTGTGGGTGGTACTACCCCGGTCGAGCTGTCCTATTCATTCTGCATCTAGAAATAAACTACAGTGTAGCTTTACCACTATTGAACCGCCCCATAGATGCAGCTATAAAAATATTTTTTTATTTTTGTATCTTTATTTCTAAGTTAACTTACGTTATATTTTCTTCCAATTGTCTTGCTATCTAGATTCTCCCTTGCTCGCTACTTTCTCATAAATTGTACCACCCGTTTCCATCTCATCGATATTCGGATAATTATATTAGTGACGTCCGATGTATATGGACAGTTTACGATATTGGTAGCTTCTGTCCACCATTCGCCTTCATAACAAAGGCCATATTAATATGTCGAACACTAACCATACTGCTCTGACTGATTACATTATGCGTCTGAGGATAGATTTTAAGTTATTGTTTAAGATTAATAGAGGTTTTTAGACAAACACACTATTCCCATGATAATGACTTATATAATTATTTAATTAGTCCCGTCTTCTTTACATAAGACACTTTTCATTGTATTTATCTCTCTAAACTCCCATGCATTTCTCTTTTTTTAAGTAAATCTTTGTGTTACCGCTGTTCGTTTATGAAATTGCTAGTCTTTTCGTTAAAGACGTCCCTTTTCTCTTTCTTCTTTTAAAAAGCTTGTTAAAGCTTACTACTGGAAATTGTAACTAAAGCTATACCTAATACTTTCCCATCCTATCCTTTGTTTTTCACTTACTCAGGACTATCTGGTTCTTTGTTTTTAAATTACAAAAAAAAAACATCGGTTCTGTTTCTCCATTTTATTTCTGTATACAATAAAGAAAAGTTTTGATTGATGGAATATGTTTACTGGGATAATCGTTTTCTCTAATCAAACATAAGAAATATTACCATCTGTTATTTAAGCCGTCCATGGAAATATATTTAAAGGGAATCCAAACGATATTTTTGAGATTATCACTTATTAACTATGAAAATTGTATCGGCTAAGGAGAGAATCAAAAAAGCGACAAAACCTATCAAATTTAACATTAGAAACAAAAAAAAACTGCTTCAAACTTTATTTTACAATGTAATTTCACACTGTGTATATAAAATATGGAATAAATAAAATACCAGTAAAGTCAAAGCTTTCTTTTGCCAAATATATACTATTAAAACTTATTCTATGATAGATAATAATAGATATATATGTACATACATACTAGTATATGCGTAATTTATTGCTATTGTTTATAGTAATAGAAACAGACTACTAAATCCACATATCAATGTAAAATAAGGAAGCTAGCTGGAAAAAAGATGCCATCAAAACTAAGGAACTGCAATATTCAGCTCTTATTGAAGCGATTGTGTACTCTATGGACAAAGCGATGAGGACAAAGGTGATTTACAAATCTTCACAAAACACGATCTTCAACTGAACTTTAAAAAATCGATTGTTTTGAACATAGTTTCGTTTAACAATCTAGAGCGCCTTTACAACAATTGCATTATTTTCGGACTTCTTAAATATGATCACATCTCTCAATATCGTACTCGCCTTAAGTGGATTACCATTCAGCAGAGGCGTAACTCTAGAACTTTACATGTTCTTTTCTCAATTTAGAACGATCCAACTACTCTGCTACTATATATATATATATATATATATATATATATATATATATATATATAAAATTTTCAGTTATAAGATATATTTTTTCTTATTTACAATGTAGGCACTAACACCTGCCACAATGTTTCTCCTCGCCACGGGTTGACTGGTAGAGAATGCTTTACGGCATTAGGTCCGACCTTTGTATCCATTTTTGTAAGGTGTGACCAATAAAGTTTAAGTAAATAAATAAATAAAATCAGTACATCCTTAGAAACAAGCAGTTAAGTAATCTGCAAATTTCCCTTCATCAGCTCAATAAATCCAAAGATCCCCAAACAATAACATAACCACGGGATTGATTTTGTACTTTTTATCACATTACCTCTTCACGAGTAGCCGTGTAATTGTTTCGCAGCGGATACGCCATGAAATTGTTGATGGAATGGTGTAATAATTGACTTCTATACCGCGAAGTCACGGCATTGCAATACGGAATTATATGACGGCGTCTGGACATTCGGACAGTTATGATTCAACTTGTTATGTATCACATTCGTAGTGAGGTAGATATTCTTGATTGAAAAAGTTAAAAGTTACAGACTTGATCTATAGAACTCACTCTACTGGGTAGAGGCCCCATATCTATAGAGTATTAGATCGTTGTTTCTCACGTGGCTCCAATTTTGACGGTCTTCTTATGTCTGTTTTCCTAGCACGTCGTGAATTAGCAATTAAAATTGCATTTAATTATATCTTTGCTGATCATCTCGTTTTGTTCGCGTATTGAAATTAATAGAGCGCTTCGATACTGAGAAACCACGACTTTAATTATCTCGATAAAAAAAAGAGAAATAATTAAATAGTAATTTCTTTGTAGAAATTTTTAACAAAGCATTTGTTTGCAAGTGTTTTCAGATGTAATATGAATGATGTGAGGATTGAGATGGAGTGCGTCGTTAGGTTTAATTGTGGATTGGATTGCTATGCCCACCATAGGAAGCACTGCAGCACTTTTCTGCTATTTCAAATATTCTTCCTCGGACGACTTGACCCAATCATATTGCACCCACAAGGTAGCTTTAACGTAGCTCATATATACCTACTTCAAAAAATAACATGTACCAATTTAAAAAACATGCGATTTTTTTACGAGTATGCCATATATATTTAAAGGCCTCGCGGAGACCTATCAGCACGAAATACAGCATTCGCGAAAACTATACTACGCCAATTAACCTCCAGTAATTGCCAACGCTAACAAATTACACGCATAAAGAAACAATGAAAAAAAAATCCATTGTATATTTTAAATGCGAAATTGAAATTTACGCTTTTTCATAACAAAATTACCGACATTGGAATACAGATTAAAATAATTTTGATAATTCAATCATGTGAATTACCGGCTATGCACGAATGCCTTTAATTTATATAAGTTTATCTAACTTGCATCCTAATTGATTAGATGTAAATGATCAGAATTGTGGGCTATTCGATAGTCCTCTTTTAGTTTTCTAACCAAAGACGTGATTTGTAAACAGCTAATCCTTGCTTTTGGCCGCATCTACCCCTACCTCGGGTACGGTTACCTTACATTGGAATTAGTAAGATGAAGAAGACTTCATTTATTTTTTAATGAAAAAAAGGGTGACATATCATCGACGATTCCTCTGCAGTCAAATGGCAACACCTACATCCATCTGCCACGAAGATTCAGGGTGTCAAAGTTTTGGCAACCCTTGAGATTATAGCTCAGAAACAAATAATGATATTGTTTTTTCTCTGTAATGTATCAGGTAAGAAGTATATATATGTAAGTAGTATAGACTGAAATGAAAAATACTTCCGGAGGATATTGCAACGAAACGAAAAAACTATGATGACAAATTAATATTAATTATGGCGTATCTCAACTTTTTTTCTTTCCAGGTTTCTCGTCTGTTATACCAGGATACCCTCGTTACACGATGTTCGGTGACAGACGGCACGGGGTCTACAACCTTCGGATAGTCAATGCCACCCTCGAGGACGACGCTGAGTATCAGTGTCAAGTGGGACCTGCTCAGATGCATAAAGTCATAAGGGCCAACGCTTCACTGAACGTTATATGTAAGTACTCTTTTTGTTAGGTATTGGATACCTCAAATCAATACATTTTTAAAATATTTGTGTATATTGTTTCTAACAGATATACAATTTCTGGTGATTTTTGCTTTTATCAAAGTTCACTTTTTTATTTACTAATCTATATATTTTTTGTGTAAACTTATAAATTCGTTCCCTGTAACCATAAAAAAAGGATTACAAAAGTATAACTTAATGCATTAGTATCATTTTCCGCCGGTTAACCTTAGGAGAGGGAGAAAAAAGTTTTGGGGATGCAAACTTTATAGAGCTTAATAGATGAAAGAACATATATGGACATAAAAAAGTCAAACAAGTAAATAAAAAAAACTATAACACGACACTACTTACATCTGATCGCGAGTTTATTACAGTCTGTAGAGGACACTAGGGGCAATAGGCCAAATTAATCTAAAAAAGATGTTTTATTGATCGCGGCTTATTGGTCAGCTGCTATTAAGTGACAACTGTGTTCTATGACGTCAACATGTAATCTTAGCAAAGATTATATAGATCTCTAAGATGCACATGCCTTGATACTCCTTCACCTTTTGATTGATGTTAATCCGTAGAAGCATCCTGCTGTTTCACGGAACATTATATTAATGAACCGGTTGGAGGATGACATAACAAACTGGCACGTGACTATTTCCCAACTTTGAGATGAAAACCGACTTAACAAAAAAAAATTACAAAGAAAAATGTTTCTATGTATTATATTATGGATACAGTTTTACCTCTTTCCTATGCAAACGTGGCGGGTTTTTTAAGTAAAGATAAATTGATAATCATGTATTGCCATTTTTTAACTGTAATTTAATATTAATTTTTTTTGAATTCGGTCGTTTTCTTATAGGTACTGATTCCGTAATAGTTGTGTTTATAGGACCATATACATCACAAGCAGATTAAAAAAATTCTCGTATTCTTTTACGATTCAATTTATTCTCAGTGAGAGTGGCTTTGTACTAGAACATTTTTGATGGAATTAAATACTCGTGTATTACGATTCTTTCCTCTTTTTTATTTTAATGGGTCTGGAAAAGATTTCAAGGAGGCGGAAATGGTTTTATTTTATGAGAAAATTATGCGACTGTCACACATGTTTAAAATTTTTATTATAAGTCGTATTCTTCTACAAGAATCGGCTGTAAAATGAATTTATCAATATAACAGCATAAAGAGCATAAGCAGGAGGAATTATCTTAGTCCCCAGGGGCAATTCTTACGCATATTTAATTTTTTTTTTCAGTTTTCCGTGTGTTTCCTCAGGTTAAGCTTTTATAGTGGGCAGAATATCAGCTGCTTTGAGCATCACCTAGCTGTACTGAACCTTTTGTAAAAATTTGTTAACATTTGTTTAGCTACGCTTATATTTTTAAATTTAGACAAATAAATATCCGGCTACTATTGGGATATTGATTGATTGAAACCTTTGTGTAAAGAGCATTCTAGTGCTTTATAGAAAGAGCCAGCAGCTTTATGGAAAGAGAAGGACCTCTCTCTTTCCGTGTTGCCTTCAAGTCAGAAATGCTCTGTAACACCCGGTTCATGCCATTGCTCGTTGGCTAAGGTCAGAGGCTAACTCCAGCCCTATGTCACGTGCTATAATGACGGTATGAAACGCACCACCAGATCACGTCACCACCTACGAGCTCGGGTAATGCATCCATTACATTGATTGGGAAGAGTGCATTAATGCACTCATCTTTTGGAGGCGGTTTTGAGTCATTGTTATACAATAAAAAAAAATATTAATTGCAATTTTAAGTACTGATTTATCATGTTCTTGGTGGTAAAGAGAAACATGGTTATGAAAACACATGCAAGAATTAATTTAAGAAAAAATAAATCGATGAAATGTGAAGTCCGCTAATTCGCAATTGAACAGTATGGCGGTCAAAATTCCTGTTTAGGGTTTAGATTTAATATGCCCAGCAGTGAGACTATATTTTGTCTCAATCGTATTTAACAATTGAATTCACTTTGACGTTTGAGTGAACTCCTAACAAACGTAAAATGCTCTCATGTTCCTCTAGATTATCCAAATGAAAAAGCATACACAGTCTTACCAATCTCGAAATGCGAACCGTGAACCATAAAGTTACGTGGCTAAATGAAACGCCCGCCCCGTATTTCACTAAAACGATAAAACTCTATTAACTGTGTAGAGAGAGAGAGGCGCATAAAGATATAAATTCAGAAAAACATTATTAACGTCAATCTCCCTTCTCCACGGTCGCGTTCCGGCGAGTTTTACGAGATTTTTCCTAAAGAAAAATATTATTGCCCACCCGCAGATAGGTTGTAAAGCTCATAGTTCCCATTTGACTCGTAAATTTTCTAATGGCAACCTACTTACGCATAATGTTATTGTAAAAAAAACTCGGTGGACAAATTCACGGTATTAAACCATGACTTGTTTTCTATTTGATAAACATAAACTTAATGTTTATTGTCATTTTTACTAAAATATAAAAGTGCCGTAATGTGTTTTTGAGATTTTTTATATAGATGAATATCGTATGAGGCCAAAATATCATGATTACAGTATCATCGTAAATTTAAGTTTATAATGTTTGTTGTTTTATACCGGTCTGCGTGCCATGAATTTACGGCATAGGCTGGAGTACGTCATTCAACTACTGCCATGAAACATCTCATAGCGCAAGCGTTTCAAGTTTTTGGAATGATATATCTTTAAAATAATAAAAAACATATTTGCTACAGTAAAACCAACAACCTATTGCTATCGCTGGTGGTATTTCCGAACCGATACGACTTAGGATCCTTTAAGAAAAGAGCTTAAACCTTTTTTAAAGGTCAACAGCGTATCTGCGACTCCTTTGGTATTGTGGGTGTTCATCGGCGGCGGTAATCACTTAACATCAGGTGAGCTGATTGCTCGTTTGCCGCCAATTCTATAATAAAAAACAGTAATAATGCCAAGCCGGAGCCAGTTTGCAGCTGTAACATGAATAGATTGATTCGATCGTGACCTGTGTAGCAGCAGAATTTCGTATGGGTAACGAGGCATCCCATCTCAGTACTCAGGGGAACAACTTAATTACATCTGAAATATTAGTTGTGTATGAACGTTAGCGTCATAGGCCGCAGTCTACTCTTACATTCAGGTGAACTGTGTGACGTAAATATCATAGGCCGCAGTCTACTGTTACCGTCAGGTGAACTGTGTGACGTAAATATCAGTGACCGCAGTCTACTGTTACCGTCAGGTGAACTGTGTGACGTAAATGTCATAGGCCGCTGTCTGCTCTTACAGTCAGGTGAACTGTGTGACGTACATATCATAGGCCGCAGTCTACTCTTACAGTCAGGTGAACTGTGTGACGTACATATCATAGGCCGCAGTCTACTCTTACAGTCAGGTGAACTGTGTGACGTACATATCATAGGCCGCAGTCTACTCTTACAGTCAGGTGAACTGTGTGACGTAAATGTCATAGGCCGCTGTCTGCTCTTACAGTCAGGTGAACTGTGTGACGTACATATCATAGGCCGCAGTCTACTCTTACAGTCAGGTGAACTGTGTGACGTACATATCATAGGCCGCAGTCTACTCTTACAGTCAGGTGAACTGTGTGACGTACATATCATAGGCCGCAGTCTACTCTTACCGCCACGTGAATTATGTGCTTCATTGTCTCCACTAATATTTTAAAATATTGTTAAAAACATTTCATATTAGTGATGCGTATACCATTTATATATTTCTTTTTTTTTTAATACTATTATTATTAAATATCTATTTTAAAAGAAAAACTAAGAAATAGAGCAAATGTTATGAGACCTTAAAAGCGGAAAATACTTTTTTACATTCGTTACACAACTTGCTCTAAGCGCAAAGTCTTGTAGCTTGAAAATGAGAAAAAAGGCGTAAAGATTCTCTTTATATGAAAAGCTTAACCCGGGCTGAATTGAGGCGACGGGTCAGATATGGCCGGTCGCCTGAGACCCCGGTTTATAGCGCAGTTGAAGGGTTTGGGATGATAGGTTTCCACAGCGATAGGGTTGGGAGTTATCGATATGATCGCTTTCTATTTGCGTAACGTATCGAAGGTCTCCTGTTAAGTAATTGATTGAGAACGCGGGATATTTGTAAAAAATAAATATTAACTAATAAGATATGGATATCCTGATACCGACATGTTTACAGTCTAACGGTCGGTCTTAGATTCAATTCTTGTCTGTATTTTAAAAATGAATTTATTGTTTATCGATAATAACTACAAATAAATCGTTCATTGTTATATGTGCGAATGATATATAAGTGCGTATTTTGTTATTAAAGTTTTTCGTAGTTTTGGAATTATGAATGGCACTAATAGAATGTTAAGATTTGAATTATCGAAAATATTTTAAACTATATCTGTTTGTATCAAAACCAGCTTATTGATCACGAATCATAAAACATACATCATAAAACGCTGAAAACAATTAAATCGATAACAGCAATAAAAACATCGATATAATTTCATCTGACTCGCCCCCCAACCCTACGCAACAGTTACAATAATACGACGGCGACTATTTTACGACAGCCTTTTATTCAAATTCGCTAGTTCCGACTCCAATAAGCAATAGGGGCCCCTATATTTCTTGAACCCTTACATGCATTGCGTTTGGGGTCTCGAGATATATTGTGACCCCTAGGAACGTTTACCCTGACTTGAGCCTTCCATGAGTATAACCATTTTATACGACGAATAAAAGGTTACCTTTGCATTTTTTTGACCCGAACCACTTTTTTAATAAAACAAATTTGGTAACTTAATTTTACGGTCGCTAAGGATTTATTGCTCCGTCTGACAATGGATTTTAAGCATCTGCTGATCGGGTTATTGCAACATTATATTTATATCACATATTGCGTAAGGTATGTTAGAATAATATGATCACGAAATGCCTCTAGTCGATTTAAACTACGGCTATATCATTTTTGGCAAACACAGAGGCACTCACTCCGACGTATTGCATGCGCAATAAGATCAGAGAAAGCTTCAGATGTAGTAGACACGGAACCGGGAAAGCAAACAACTTATGATGCACAAATCTTGTTTCTAGTCTCGGGTTCGTACTCAGGACCCACGATGGTAAGCATCACGTGGCCGTCGAGGGTATATTATATTATTGCATTAACTAGACGGGATACTTGCTAACGTTAATCCAGAATTGTGTGGCAGAAATTTCATCCAAATGTCCCAAGCGCCGCGTATCGTTGTGGTTATAGTACCGTCAAAAAGTGTTGGACGAGAAAAACGCCTGCAAAGAGAATGGTCAAGCAATTTATAATTCTTTCAATATATTTTTAAATAAGTACGTTGGCATCCCTATTAATATAACTTACTCCAACTAGGCTTAAAAGTTTGTGATAGGAGATGTTTCACGACAAATGACGGATTCAATAAAAAAATTAGTCTCAACAGTACTATACCATCGACCCTTATATCTTATATTAACATGGTGGTAAAATTTGTTTGTAACGCTGCTCTACGAGACAATTACAAAATTGGTACATCATTGATCATCATAAATCTGATCTTCTTGGCAGATTTTAGAAGGCGACCTTTTATAGAACCCGTGTGAACCTCAAAGCGGTGAGTGTAAAAAAAATTGCAAATAAAAAAAAATCACTAGCTTTTTTTATCTATGTCCCTTTTAGGGGCTTCATGCCTCCATGACATATTTATTTGAACTCCCTTTTCTGACTAAGTGTGATTAAATGACAAACACGATTATAAGTATATATAAGGATTAAACGTGTTTTCCACAATCTTACGTAATCATAAAATTCAAAGAGTTTACTTACATTTGCTTTCATCGTGTTAATTGTATGCAATTGACATTCAAAAAGAAAAAACCTTGGACTCGCTATTTGAAATGGGATTTTGTTTGTTTGAGTTTTGAGAATTTAACGCCTTCCTTATACGAGGAAGTGTGTACGTTCTTGCGACATTTTATTATTTAGTGAGTGAAGTGAATACATATATAGTACGATCTAATTGTTATACTAATTTAGTTGTTTTTACCATAGTCTGAAGTACAGAATGGATTGGTCGTCACGTCTGGAGAAGACGCCCCTCGCCCTCACAGATAACGGCGTAAAATACCATCGTAGCTCTCCTGTGTTTCGTATTGGTGTAGGGATCAGGTATGCCATTGCTGTCCTTACTGCTTGGTCATCTTGAATGTGGATGTAGATGGTTATGGCTCCGAGCCATGAAAAAAACGACTCACTATAAAGCAAGTCATCATATAAATATAAAAACTGAAATGTATTCAGTTTAGAATTTTTCAGAGATAATCCAAATCATGAAAATTTAACTAATGTCTTAATGAATGACCGGAACACAAGACGATTTATTCATCTATAATTCACAACAAATCTCTGCACTCTCGCTAGTTCTATCTAGTAACGATTTGGTGAAAGTTTATTTTCAATAACTAAACAACTAACATGATGTAGTCATGTTAGTTGTTTAGCTAAGAATAAAATACAAACATATTGTGCGCAATAAATTACATATAAAAAACAAAGTGCCATTAAACCTATAAAAAAAAATTAATGAGAAATGAGCGGATGAGTAGCATTTTAATGCTATTTCAATTTGGTATCTGGTCGTGCCAACTCTTTTTACTGAGACTAAATACAAAATGCAGCGTGACTCTAACTCAAAAACATAGAATTTGATAGCTTAAAAATGTAGCCTATAAACAGAACTAATCCGTGTTTAGGTCGCAAAACATTTCCACAAGTGTAACGCCGAAACTATGCCAAATATTTAAAAAATAAGGACTCCCCACGCCATCTTGTCCGATAAAACTCTGAAAACAATGCCCCGTACAACTGTAAAGATCGGACTCGCATACGAAAATGGGAACACAAATATTTAAAGTTCCACCAACACTTTTGTTTCGATGCCCCGCTCTACGTTTCTTGGTCCGTAAGTTTGGATAAACTTTTCCGTTGCGAAATTATCAAACATCAAACACCTTCTCCGCTACTTGGCGTGAATTTTGGATGTACATACATTTTCATATTCACAACTGCTTGCTTTCCATGATTATTATTATTATTAACAGTGTAAGCTAAGACTTGAAAAAAATCTTTCAATCATGGAAGCGTTGTGTAGAGGTTAGGGCTAGTAGGACACCTGTTAAAAAATCCTGGGTATTTGCTGCCAGGTGTCCTAACCACTACACTTACTGCCTGCCTGCTGCTTTGTAGCTTTTTGGGTCTGGGTGTATTGACATTATATCTAAACCTTACTCCGATCTTAAGAGGCACGTTGCTGTAGTTTTATCTTCAACATGAACGGGTTGACTCGTCCAGGGAGTGATCACTCTCAGATAATTCCAGCTTAAAATAGCAACTTAATGCTGATGTGCTTCCTACGGTGCGTGTAAGGATAATGGGATCCAATTACGGGTACTGAAGCATTGCATCTCAGTCTTCAGAAGTGACAATGCAAGTACATCCGGAAGCTTTGTTGAGGATACATCTATGTCATGCATGAGTTGCAGTCATCACTTACCAGCAGGTGAACTGTATGCATGGTGATTATAAGGATTCAGAAAACCAATCACAAATAACGAGGCACTCCATCTCAATCCCCAATGATAAGAACACATATTTATCAAGAATCTTTGCTGATCATGAATGTAGGGTTTGTAGGTTGCAGTCATCAATTACCATCAGGTTTATCATTCTTAGTTTTATAAAACAATGTTCATAAATAATTAGTTCATAGCTAGTACTCGAGATTTTCTCCAGGAAATATCTCCCTTATCATCATTATCTCGGGGATTTCATATCATAAGGCAATACTCGAGGATCAACATTTATAACAAGATAATCTCCTTTAGTCTAGCTGCCTTACGCGGGCGTACGTATTTCTTGGAATAGGGGTACCCTACCCACTGAAGTTTACGCTAACATCGAGTAATATTTTCCTTGTTTAAACAATTCTTATATAATCTTATCTAATAATATACTTAGACTTAGAATTCCATATTTGATCCTTATCGTATTAATGCTTGGCAATCCACCACTGTGTTCTTTACATGAAACTTACAGACACGCACAACTACTCTGTGGAATTAGCTGTCGCCAGCGGTATATCCGAACCGATACGGCTTAGGGACCTTCAAGAAACGAGCCCACACTTATCTTAAAGACCAGCAACGCACCTGTGACTCTTCTGATGTTTCGGATGTTCATCGACAGTGGTGATCACTTACTTTTTTTTTAATTTAGGCGAGCTGCTTGATCGCTTGCCACCTCCTTTATGAAAAAAGAGCCTTTAGAATTCTAAACATTAATGGAGAATAAATCAGTTTATATTCCTTTCTTTATCTATTACTGGATATATTAGTGCAGTCATTATGATCAATTTAGTATTACTAGTTTAGTTTAGTTTACTAATGCCCCTGTTTAACACAGCCATACTCCAAACATTGTTGCAAACCAGATACCGACAGACCTGTTCCAAATATTGTAGAAATCAACTACTCTTTGCTTCTTTTTGATATTTATTCAGGTTTTAATTCTTCCTTCTTGGCAGTCTTTCGGGGAGTTCAATGTTGAATTGTGTGTAGTTGCAGGCTTAGATGATGATGATGAAAG
This sequence comes from Teinopalpus imperialis, assembly GCA_029286865.1. Taxonomy (NCBI): domain Eukaryota; kingdom Metazoa; phylum Arthropoda; class Insecta; order Lepidoptera; family Papilionidae; genus Teinopalpus; species Teinopalpus imperialis. Next base: position 10,278,835 of record JAGSMU010000031.1, on the reverse strand, counting down.
GTTACAACCAAGAACCCAGTCTTCATAACAGCACGACAGTTCACCGTTGATAAAAGAGAAAGAGAGATATTTTTTTTATAAAACTTCGAGTAAAAATAAACGTACAGTTCACCTGATGGAAAGTGGTGCTTGAATTACATTAACATTTATCCTTGAAAAAGACGCACTTCCGTTGTCACTTCTAAGGTTTATGATGGATCGTAACTGGTTCTCCGGATCCTTACAAATAGTAACTTACCACTAAACAAAATATTTATGTCTGTTTTGGTACTAAGAATGCTACGTAACCTCTAGTGAAAGCTCTTGTTTCTTTAACTCACCAGAGAAGTACTATTCTTATATTAAGACTATATTCTATTCAATTCCCTTCTCGTACTGACTTATTAATGCTATAGTCAGATTATGTTTATCTTTTCTTCTTCCAACATGAATGGGTCGGCCCGTTTGGAGAAAGACCATGACAACTCAAAATACAGCGTAATATATGAGTATAACACTGCTGTGTTTTGTCTGCTAAATGTAGAAAATCAGGTATATAATCATTTTAGTCAGCACACAGTTAACGTGACCATAGTCATTATTTGTGATCACGTTAACTGTGTACTTGTCCCTATAATATTATACAAAAAACATTACGCCATTTGTGACTATCGAGTTATATTTTGCCATTTATGTGGAAGCAGATGTCAGATATTCATACAATATTTAAAAAATAAAAAACTCATTAACTTATTTGCAAAACTTATGTGCAATTGACTTTAAAAGTGGCTGCTGATAATTAAGTGAATAGATATATACATGTATATACTGTATGGAAACATGAAAAAAGTCTGAGTCGTCCGGCAATTAACCACTTCATTGGACAGGAGTTTTGGTCGAAAACGTACCGTCGACCAAATTTCCTTTTGAATTTTGTTGTTGGAGTTGTATTGAAATATCCGGAAATAGAATATCTTTTTGATTTCAACTAAAATTCTGTTCTCAGAAGCGTTGGCCACAGTTTTATCCATTTTCTGATGCGTTCGTCTTGTGTTATCTTTTTTGTTATATCTGCTTTAGTGTAACTGATGAATGGTAGTTTTCAATATACGGCTACTGGAGTCGTGGGTCCTACGTTCAATTCCAAGACACGAAACAATATTTGTCTATTACAAATTATTGGTTTTCGTGTCTGGGTGTGTTTTGTGTTTGTCCCTTGTCTTTGATACTACATTGCAGTAGGTGTTTGCACGTTAATATGTCATGCATATCATATGTCTTGTCACCGGGTTATTACTAGGTGGTTATTGCCGTGGTGGAAATCGGCCACGGGGATATCGTCATAAAAGCTTGAATATAAAATAAGTACAGAAATTGTTCTGACATACGCATATTATTCGATTAGTCACTAAACAGATTTAAAATTCTGGTTAAAACTAATCATAAAATCCTATTACTCTTTGTCAGAATATTTTTCTGACAAATATGCTTGGATTTAAGCTTTGAACTCTGGAGTCCAATACTGGTCAACTCCTGGACTTTTTGTAACTCATTAAAAAAAGAGCATATCGTCGAGTTTCCTGCCGTTTGTTTACGCTAGCAGCTAACTTCGGTAAAAGAAGGCCTTATTAGCTATCTTGACGATTCAACAGTGTTTTGTATAAACCTACTTGAATAAAGCTTCTTTTAATTTTGATTAATTTTTACGCATATTCAATATAGCTATAAATTCCTAACATTTTTATTTTATTAAACCTATAATAAAATCTATAAGTAGTAGAAAATCGTGTTGAAGATTATTATTTATTCTAAAGTTAAATTTTATCCAAAGTTGAATGAAACAATAATAAGAAAATATGTTCTATTTCTATTTTTATACTCCAATGCTTGGGGAGGTCGTTCTATCAATATTTTAGAAGGGTTTAGACGAAAAACATAACTTTTCCCATACCGTTTGCAAATTTTATACCGGGGTGAGATTACGCTGCGTCGTGTGCGAGCGGGACGTCATGAATGGAGGATAGAGAGCGACAATGCAGAAGCTGTTAAAGTTCATTGTTATTGGGTAATCCAGAATTAAGACCATAATACTGGCGCATTGAAAACACGTGACCTAGTAACTAAGTCAACAATGTAGGGTGTATATACACTACATCAAATACACTATATATATAGATATAGAATATATATATATATTTATATATAAATCCAGTGGTATCCAGTGTATCCTAAACCATTAGACTATTCATGCATTCAATATATGGAACATATTGAGTACATTTATTAATACACGAGTTGTTATTTCATATTATAAATAAGATAAAACTGATACTCTACCAACAACACACTGCACGGTCATCAAATTTAATATAATATGCCTATATGATATAATGATAAATTTGTCCTCGAAAAATATTTAAATGCCATCATGACCACAATTGTTCATATGAATAATCCACGACACATTGACGACAGATAGAACTAGATATATTTAAATGTGTTATACCAAACTATAGATTGTTTCTAGATGTATATGAATTAGTCGGCAGTTAAGGACCACGCGGTCCCGGTACTGCGTTTAATGTTTTGTTTCGTATGGTGGGCACACGTAATATGAGTCCTCGGGGATTACAACGAGTATGCATCTGAAATCTTGTTGAGTAGGGATGTAGACGTCATGGGCTATCACTTTCCATCCGGAGAACTGTGTGCCGATTTGTCACCCACTAATATATTAAAAATAAATCTCAGCCCTCATCTGAGATTGAAGTGTATACAAAGGTAGTGACTATAAAGAAAATGGTTTCATTATTGTATTTTAATGATCGGATGAAACACAGAATTTCAACCCCTGGGGGTGTTGTCGAATTTATTTTAATTACAATTGCGTTTAATTAAGTTTACACAGCTTAAAAGATCGGTAAGCAGGGCTGGCCATTCATGAACACAGTTTACCTGACGGCAAGTCCCCTAGCGACTGTCTCCCTGAGACGGCATTCATCAGCTGGTCACTCGAGAAGATTTCTTCCCCATCTCTGAACATTACTAAGAGCTATACAATTTGCATGAAATAGCAGCATTAGCTGCTGTGTTTAACTTAAGAGATGAGGAGAGGCTATCTATCTCAGTCCTCATAGATGACAACGCAACAACATGTCTTGTGATGACAACGTATCTTAAATCTCAGTTGAGGATGGATAGAAATGTTTATGGGTAAGGCAGTCTTCACTTACCATCAGGTGATGTAGATTCAGGCTGTGTGATGCGATGGGTGTTCAGGCAGTTTAGTGCACCATGTGCTTATGGCATTAGTTCCAAGTCTATGCAAGGTGTTGCTTGTACAAAGACCTGAAGTTATATTTAAAGTAAAGTAATTGTTATGGATACTGATTATAATATTTTTGTTAAGATGTTACCTGGAAATGGTATTGAGCTTTATTTTTTCCGTATTTGTAGGTTACGTTTTCATAACTTCAAATGAGAATTACATCTCGTTTTGGAATTAAGATTAAGAATAATTCCCCAGACGCATCAGTGCCGTTAATTCTTCTTCCGGTGTCTTTAATTTAGTCCAGAGGCAATAATGCAGACTGGAATTTTTGTTCTTATCAATGGTGAATGTGGGTGTCATGAGCTGAAAATATATCATCTGTTCAGTATAGTTAATATGCTCTATACTATATAAAAAGCATGTGTCCACTTCCACGATAAGAGAACGAAACACAAGTAAACAGAAACATAAACAAACAAATCAGCACCGGAGACCATGTAATAATGAAAACAACGCACTAAATTTCTCCAAATGTTGCGTGCGTGTTACCAGTAAAGAGATATATGACAAACGGAGTCCACGATACAAGCCTCACATTGTTATATCTCGCCTCTAAGTCAACGAGATACGGTGGGTCGTTACATAAATTTATAAGTCTATTGTGGCTGCTTTTTAGACTTGCTACGAGTATTTTCTGGTAATACATTGCTCTATCCGTATAGTAAAAATAATAATGGTACGAAAGAGATTTGTTTGTGTGTAGATGTGGTAGATGTGAACGTAGATTACATTTGAAATGCATATTTATTGAAGAGAAACTTCCTTGGACGAGGTGAGAGCAAAATTTCAAGTCATTCACGGTTCGAAAATACCGCTAGGGACAGCTGATTCTATAATACAAAGTAATTTTTGTGTGACTGTGTTTTTCGTATCAAGCGCATGGTGGTGGATTGTTGACCATCGAGATGACGAGAGTGAAAATTTTGTCTAGTGAATTAGGCCTTCATAACTAAGAGTGAAGTTGTAACTTACATGTGTAAAGTTACATAATACAGATTATGTTTGATATTAATAAAGTTAGACACATTTCTGAACTAATAAGCTAATAGTGAAATAACTATCGTATTTAACCCAACTCTGAAAGAATAGTCATCGTAAGATCCTTTTTTAATAACTTAATTTTCGTAGTAGAGTGTAACTGCAATAAGAAAAAAACTATATGTTGAACAAATGAGTCCACCAGACAGGTAGATAGGATTGATATTCCCATGGAATAATAGCGGAAAATAGCAGAATTTCGCTATTATATTTCAAATGCTGATCAGTTGAATTAAAATGGACCAGACAATATTAGTTCCCTAGGATGAAAACTTAACGCAGAAATCGCCCTCACGGAATACTAGTGTAAATAACGCTCCTGTCTCTCGTGTAAAGATCCGGACACCATACATACTTTTGACGAGGCATTCGTTCTTAGTCCTCTGGGGTGACTACGCATCTGTATTATGATTCCTTGTCGAAGATGAATATAGATGTCTCGGGCCGCAGGAATCACTTGCCATCAGGTGAACTGTGAGCTCGTTTGCTATTCTCAATAAAATACATATATTTTTTATTCAAGTTTAATATAAACAAAGATTTAAAATGCAATTGCGTTATCTATGTCGAACTGCTATTTCGTCTCCTGATCCACTTAACATGCGAATTCATGTAAACAATTACGATCGCATTATCACCGGACGTCTCATAAATAACTCGAAGTTCACACTAGACATAATACTATATGTAAATACTCGTATATACTATGACGTTTCTTTATCCATTAGATGTTCTAGTAATAATATAATAAAGAAACTAGGGCGTAACTAATTCCCACATTTTAAAAAGATATAATACTAAATTCGAAACAAATTCCAAGATAGAACCAAGAAAACGACAAAGCAGTACAATTCTTTGTTCTTCCAAATAGGAATTTTTAATACAAACGTCCAGCTATGCTTTAAGAGTTAAATTTTGCAACGCGTTGGAAAATACAGGACTCGGGTGCATTAAGTTGTCTCTACCAGATTTCCCAGTAGGTTCCCTTGACACCGCACTAGACAATGCCTTATTCTGGAATAGAAAACGGAGTAAGTCCAATCGGTGTTTTATTTGTTTTTCTTCATCTACATCCAAAGTAGAATCTGTGCGCTCATTTATCAATGCTGGAACACTATTAGCGTCTTAAATCTCGGGTCTATTTATCCGTGTTCCAGTTCTTATGGTGACGTGCTTCGGATTGCGTTTGGAATTCTAAATGTTTTTCTATTTTATTTTATTCTTGAATTCAATTTATGTAATAGATAATTTAAGTATCAATTCAGTTTAATAAATTGAATAGTAAAAAATCTGTGTGGAGGATTTACTCTAGGATGGACCGGTGAACTGCTAACGATTAGGAATGTGTATTAGTATTGTTTATTATAGTCTGGTATGGTAGAAACAGTGAATATATAGATGTCTCGGGCCGCAGGAATCACTTGCCATCAGGTGAACTGTGTGCTCGTTTGTTACTTTCAATATAATAATAATAATAATATAATAAATTACTATATATATATATATATATATATATATATATATATATATATATATATATATATATATATATATATATATATATATATATATATATATATATATATATATATATATATATATATATATATATATATATATATATATATATATATATATATATATATATATATATATATATATATATATATATATATATATATATATATATATATATATATATATATATATATATATATATATATATATATATATATATATATATATATATATATATATATATATATATATATATATATATATATATATATATATATATATATATATATATATATATATATATATATATATATATATATATATATATATATATATATATATATATATATATATATATATATATATATATATATATATATATATATATATATATATATATATATATATATATATATATATATATATATATATATATATATATATATATATATATATATATATATATATA
>JAGSMU010000031.1:10265000-10270000 GCA_029286865.1 Teinopalpus imperialis | reverse complement strand
TATATATATATATATATATATATATATATATATATATATATATATATATATATATATATATATATATATATATGTGTATATATATATATATATATATATATATATATATATATATATATATATATATATATATATATATATATATATATATATATATATATATATATATATATATATATATATATATATATATATATATATATATATATATATATATATATATATATATATATATATATATATATATATATATATATATATATATATATATATATATATATATATATATATATATATATATATATATATATATATATATATATATATATATATATATATATATATATATATATATATATATATATATATATATATATATATATATATATATATATATATATATATATATATATATATATATATATATATATATATATATATATATGTATTTATATATTTATGCTATAAAACGAACAATGATTCAACATTTGTTTTAAATATTAAAATTTGCATAAGAGAGCAAACGAGTGTAAAAAAAAAACATACACTTCCTTTTCCTTATACTTATATACTGTGGTATTCAAAGTCGACTTTTACAATTAACAAGTCATTGCTTGATTGTGCATCTTGGTGTGGAGATTGAGTGATTTCATCTCTTTTAAGACATACTAGCTTAGTTATTATTGTTCTCTTCAACGGTCCCAAATATTATTTTTACTGTCACAATTAGTCAATGGACCCGGGACTCGTCTCTGAGATATCAAAAGATAACTTAGTGAGATAAATATTTCAATAGAAGTAGTGTCGTGGGATAGTTTTGGCAACTAATTATTATAACCCCCTTCAAAGTTTTCTTATTTGTTCTCTAAAGGTTTTTTTACAGTGACAAACGAGCGCACAGTCCAGATGGAAGGTGATTCCCGTGGCCTGTTCATTCTCTATAAGGGATAATAATGCAGATCAATTGTCATGCTGAGGGCTTTGGACTTAGTATACGTAGAGAAATGCCTCGTCACCAGTAATCAGGGTCAATAGAATCAGTATTATGATGCTATACACTAGTATTCTGTAAGGTCGTGGGCGTTCCCTGGTCGAGGCAACCCCACAATGTCTTAGCTAGGCACAAACTTCACGTGGCCCCACTGTTTATATTCTTTCCTTGTTATTTCGTGTAACTATAGCAATAGATTAGTCATAAAGTTAGAGTATGTCCTGAAAAATTCGTGTTCATTCTAATTTGATAGATTTTAATAAAGCACGATCCAGAACTTTATATCCCTCGCCTTCACGTAGACTTGCATAGGTCGGCACCGTCTTTTCTTTGAAGGTAAATATATATATATATGAATATTTCCCGTAGATTTGCCTAGGTCGGTAGGGGGTTGTGGGGGGTTATCCTACACTGCGATTGCCAGTCTAAAGGTATTCCTTACCTCCCTATATTCAGCAATGGTCTATCCATAAGCTGTGAAATCTTTTATACGGGGCGTACAATGTAGTGTCACTACATTATAAGACCACCATTTAGTTTCTTATATTCGACATCAGAATCAAACTAGGGCCCGGAGAATCGTCAGTATTACCTTAATCACTGTACAACAATAGATAATGGGCATCAACAAACTTCGCTATATAAATTTACCAAATTAATAACAACTTGTAGAGCTGGTCTGTGTAATTAATTAAACTTCAAATGCCTTAAAGTTATGAACTTCTACTATTCGTGTAATTTAAAACAAACTATAACCAATTAATTCACAGTTCAAGCCGAAGACTTTGAGAGGTGAGTTAGCCACTGCTTTGATGTGAAATAAATTTCTTCTACCCCCCCCCCCTTCCAGTCGCCCTTTACCATCGGTCAAAACGATTACACAAATCGTATCGTTTTATAAAGAAAATGGTTTCATTATTGTATTTTAATGATCGGATGAAACACAGAATTTCAACCCCTGGGGGTGTTGTCGAATTTATTTTAATTACAATTGCGTTTAATTAAGTTTACACAGCTTAAAAGATCGGTAAGCAGGGCTGGCCATTCATGAACACAGTTTACCTGACGGCAAGTCCCCTAGCGACTGTCTCCCTGAGACGGCATTCATCAGCTGGTCACTCGAGAAGATTTCTTCCCCATCTCTGAACATTACTAAGAGCTATACAATTTGCATGAAATAGCAGCATTAGCTGCTGTGTTTAACTTAAGAGATGAGGAGAGGCTATCTATCTCAATCCTCATAGATGACAACGCAACAACATGTCTTGTGATGACAACGTATCTTAAATCTCAGTGGAGGATGGATATAAATGTTTAAGGGGAAGGCAGTCTTCACTTACCATCAGGTGATGTAGATTCAGGCTGTGTGATGCGATGGGTGTTCAGGCAGTTTAGTGCACCATGTGCTTGTGGCATTAGTTCCAAATCTATGCAAGGTGTTGCTTGTACAAAGACCTGAAGTTATATTTAAAGTAAAGTAATTGTTATGGATACTGATTATAATATTTTTGTTAAGATGTTACCTGGAAATGGTATTGAGCTTTATTTTTTCCATATTTGTAGGTTACGTTTTCATAACTTCAAATGAGAATTACATCTCGTTCTGGAATTAAGATTAAGAATAATTCCCCAGACGCATCAGTGCCGTTAATTCTTCTTCCGGTGTCTTTAATGTCCAGAGGCAATAATGCAGACTGGAATTTTTGTTCTTATCAATGGTGAGTGTGGGTGTCATGAGCTGAAAATATATCATCTGTTCAGTATAGTTAATATGCTCTGTACTATATAAAAAAGCATGTGTCCACTTCCACGATAAGAGAACGAAACACAAGTAAACAGAAACATAAACAAACAAATCAGCACCGGAGACCATGTAATAATGAAAACAACGCACTAAATTTCTCCAAATGTTGCGTGCGTGTTACCAGTAAAGAGATATATGACAAACGGAGTCCACGATACAAGCCTCACATTGTTATATCTCGCCTCTAAGTCAACGAGATACGGTGGGTCGTTACATAAATTTATAAGTCTATTGTGGCTGCTTTTTAGACTTGCTACGAGTATTTTCTGGTAATACATTGCTCTATCCGTATAGTAAAAATAATAATGGTACGAACGAGATTTGTTTGTGTGTAGATGTGGTAGATGTGAACGTAGATTACATTTGAAATGCATATTTATTGAAGAGAAACTTCCTTGGACGAGGTGAGAGCAAAATTTCAAGTCATATTTTAGTATAATTAAAAAACAAAAAGTAAACGGTCTATAAATATAATAATAATATAAACGCCACTCGATGACATAGACTTCTATAAATACAGTGATTGAGTAAGTATAATATAATTGCAGCACGCAGCTCCATTGCGGCGCATTTGCGTACCTCACATGACTTTTAATTTTTTTAATTATTCCTTGATCATGCAGGTTTCCTCACGATGATGTTCGTCACCGCCAAGCACGTGTTGAGTCGGCCCTTAAAATTTTACCCGATTGGTACGCGAACCTGGATCGTAGTCGGTCTGCTCGCGTACCGTGTATTGAAAGCTAGCTCATAGACACAGAGTTACCGCTGCAATGTAACGTTAGTACAATTAACATGACTAATATTCCCGTTAACCGTTCAACCACGCTTTCAATATCCACCACCACCCTAGAACTTGTGCTGATACACCAAAAGCGCTGCAATATTTTGACGGCCTTTAAGGAATGGATGGTTCACAACGATGTTAGTTGAATGGTGGATTAGAATGTTCAGGCTTAAGTTTCCAAGACCGTACCCAGTACCCTTAGGCTGTTGACTCTTCAAAGAAGTTTAAATATAATAATACTTTGTACTAATACTTTGGCTGCAGAAATATTGCCTTCAGAGTTATTCAATTATTGAGCTTGTTAGCCAAGAATTCCAACTATTAACTCCTAACGTTATGTATTATATTCATAGATGATGCAGCAGAACACTCGTCCAAAAATACTTTATTACATCCACCTTAAAATATAGTTTACAGAGGGTGGACTTAATGCCTTTTGGCTCTGTACCAGGTAACCCTTCGTGAGCATGAGAGAATTTAGATCTTAGGTTATTGTATTATGTTATTTACTTTATTATATATTACAATTTTTATTCGTTTTTTCCTGATTTAATTTTTTTGATTCCTGCGGCCCATGATATCTATGTACATTCACCCTTGACAAGGAATCATAACGCAGATGCGTTGTCACCCAATAGGACTGAGATGGAGTGCCTCGTCTCCAATAATAAAGGTCTCCGGATTCCTACACTCACCAGACGAGACAAAGCAGCATTAAGCTGCAATTTACGCAAGATTTCTGCGAGGACGTGGTTGGACCCTTCCCAAGGACAAAGATGAAGATGTTGAAAAGAGATGACATATTAATTGTGTCTCCTGTTGTTTTTTATCTCACCACACCCTGAGTTGATTGATAGAAGCAGGTCTTTGGCATTCATTACGCCCCTATCGAATCTTCAATTGCGTTGACCAGAGACACACGGGACCATGAGTATCCTCGTAAATCCACAACAGCTGTGTTATTGTACTTTTTTGTACATTGTAACATTATAGTCACAGGTTGTTTTAATTAAATATGATTTACAACGTTATAGTTTTATTCTTAGTTAGTAACTTTAAAAATCTAAACATCTCTTCGTATGATTCATGAAATATTATAGCCTTAAAATGTTATATGGGACATTAATATTGCTCGACACGATACTCTATATACTGTGCGATTTAAGCGTTGTCAACGATTTGACACTGCCTCTGTACACTCAGAAGCATAAAAAAATATAAACCTCATACCGTTGTGTTAAGGTTCAAAATTTCCGATTCCGTATTTATGCACGGCACTGTACTCAAAGCCGGAATCCACAGACGCGGGCCGTTCCCAAGGGAAGGCCCCAGTGTAGCGCGTATCTCGGAAAACATTAATCTTGCGCGTTTTGATGCAATGCGAGCCGTTTCATATTTATTTTGATGTAACCATATTC